>BQNB010040138.1:0-23022 GCA_026074375.1 Tanacetum coccineum
GATTATGATTGTTGTTTCCATGAAGTAATACCCCAGATTAGCTTCCGTTGCTATATTGTAAAAATGGGGGTGTTACAACACACCTGAAAAACTTGACTCTAGATCCATTAAGTGTATCTTTGTAGGTTACCCTAAGGAAACGATGGGTTACTACTTTTACTATCCACTCGAGAACAAGATCTTTGTTTCTCGAAACGCTGAGTTTTTTGAAAATAGTTTCATGGTACAAGAAGCGAGTGGGAGTCACGGACTTCTCGAAATAAGTGGGAGTAATAAAGGGTTTGAATTAATTCAAGAGGAAGATACACAACCTTTTGAAAATACTAGCGAAGCGCATAATGAGGTCGCACCTATCAAGGTCGAGTCCCAAAATGTTAGAGTTCCTATTTGTAGATCCGCAAGGATACCTCAAGTACCAAATAGATATGGATACTATGTTGATATTGAGGAGTATGAATTAGGGGATCTTGATGAACCTCCTAATTATAAAGCTGCATTAGCAGATCCTGAATCTGACAAATGGATTGAAGCTATGAATACGGAAATGCAATCCATGAAAGATAACCAAGTCTGGTATTTGGTTGATCTTCCATCTAATGGTCGAACTGTTGGATGCAAATGGCTCTTTATGAAGAAGACCGACATGGATGGCAATGTACACACCTTTAAAGCTCGTCTTGTGGCAAAAGGCTTGAGACGCACGAAACGTGTCAAGTAATATAATATAGTAATTCTCGTTAGATGTGAAAATTGCTTGAGAACAAACAATGATTAATCTTTCAAGTGTCGAAATCCCAATGAGATTTGAATTGAAAACCATGTTTATGTTTTGAAGTAGAATGCTTGATTATCTTTTTAGATTCTTGGTTTTAGAAAATAAACTACCTTTAGACAACTATTTTTAATACTAAAAATTATACTAATATTAATACTAGAATTATACTAATCAATTAAACTATGAGAATTATGCTAAAAAGATTTATAAGACGAATATGCTTGCTAAGTGACGTAAAAAGTTTCTTAAGTGTGAAATAAGGTTAATTAACAAATTAATTTCCTTAGAAAATATAATTATCTCACAACGTTGGTTTATTTTGACAAAAATCTCTTAAAAAGATACTAATTACTAGATGTGTCATTTGATTATTTTTTGGATTTTTCCCTTCAAACAACCAAATGAAAAATCTAAATAATCCGAAAAATTATTAATCAACTAAACCTTTTTCAAATCCACACTTAATTCCCAATTCACAATATCACTTAACAAGCACTAATAAAACTACTCACTAATCATACTACTCAAATAAGCAAATCTAAACATTTTATTCTAAGCTTCACTAATGAATTGAAATAGGATAGAAAATGGAACCAAATTGAAGAGCCGTTAATAAACGAAAACCACCCGATTTAATAAGCTAAAGAAATAATCAAATTGTTTCTAGCTTATTAAACCCTTAAGCTTCACGCCTCATGAATTGACCGGTACCAAAGTCAAAATAACAAAACAACAAACTGTTAACTAAACACAATTAATATTACAATTGCAAATTTCACAAAATCTGTTTCTAATAACTACTTGGCCCAACAGTTACTTTCACAAACCAAACACAGGACCAATCAAACCAATCGCAGGCCCAAAAAAATCAAACGCAGCCTAAAGTCCAATAACTATACGTGGCCCAATAGATCAAAAAATAAGCAAAGCCCAATTGAATTCTACAAACCAAATATAGGCCTAACAGTTGAGATTTTTAGCTCTAGCTTTAACAAATTTTGTAAACACGTAACTTCAATAAGCTAAACAAACTAATCTAAATAAGCTGAGACTTATTCGCTCAATAAGCTAATCTGAATAAGCCAGAATAACCACAAGCCATACAAAAAACGTATTCGAATAAGCACTAAGATCGAGATTAAGCTAGGTATAAACCGATTAAGCTAAAACAAGGATTTCAAAATCTTAAGTAGGTAACAAGTAACCACAATTTTTATCAAATAAACTCGGACAAAACTAATAAGCTATAATAATAAAACTATGCTAGAAATAAGCACACGAGTAAAACTTAAAAGTGAATAAGCTATTTTGATAACTAAAATAAGAAATAAGCTCAATAAACACGAAATAATAAGAATTAAAAAATCTAAACGAGATCTAAATCACAATCGAGCAATAAGCCAACATAAATCTAAAATAAGCACTAAATGAATCAACAAGCCTCAGAATAGAGAATGAAATAAGTTAAAAAGCTTATCCACAAAATCTCAACCAAATAAGCTTTCAACGAAAGTTTATGTATTCTATCTAAGCTCGAATGAAATCCAATAAGCTATTGACGAGCTTATCAGAACTTAAACGAAGAGCTTTTGAAAGCTTATAAACCTAAAATAAGCTAAACCTTAGCTTATTATAGAATCTTGAGATCAAAACTTATTTAGGATTTAAAGTTATAAATTGTTTAAGCTTATGAAAAGCTTATTCAATCTAAACTCTAAAATAAAAAAGAAGCTGAGAAATAAGCTAGATAATAAGCTCAGAAATAAGGGCTTATTCTTGGATAAGCTTCGATAAGATAATAAAGAAGAAAATAAGCACTTAAACAAAATCCATCTTTATTCAAACATCAATAAGCTAGTACAATATCCCGAATAAGCTGAATCAACTTTTACAATAAGCATAAAAAGCTAAATAAGCTAAACTAAACACTACATAAGCTAAAAACTATTAAGAGAAAATTTAAAAACTAAATCTTAATGCCTAAAACTTATGGGGAGCGTGTGATTTTATAACCAAATGTGGGGGTAGATTCGTAACATTGCACAAATCATTAGAGCCAATCATTGGCTGAATTAGACACTCCTTCGGATTGTCAAAATATAGCAGTGAAAAGAACCAACGAATAAAGGCAACGTGTTCATTCTATCTGCTTACATCGTACGCCATTACTATCGTCCCTTGGATCACTTTGTAGTAAATTTGAAAGTTAAAACAATTTGCCCCGCCACGTGTTGCGATGTTATTCACCAAGGAAATGAAAGTGGAAACTCACGTAATGTGCTATGAATTAATTTCAGGCACGTGAAAGTCATGCAAATTATATTCTTCATTTCAACATTGAAATAGTTTTGGGCCTAGAGTTAAGAAGAAGGGCCAATTCTTTAATGTTAGGCCTTGGTTGGACTTCTTTAATAAAATAGGCTAGCTCTAGTTTGGGCTGCCCGGCCCACATAACGGGTTACGAGCTGGCCCAATAAACAAAGAAGGCAATGTTAGACTCGTAATTTCACGCTCTTTCCAATGGCATGCTCGAGAAATTTTATGACTTCGTCTTGGCTTTGAATAATAATTAAACTTGATCAAATCGAGCCCGATAAATCCCGTTTTTGCTCCGTTTTCAATCCTTTTTACCTACAAGACATAAAATTACCAAACAAGCATATTTGCAAGATAATTATCCATATTCTAACATTTTTAGTCCATTTTATAGTGTTATCCGGGGTTATAAGGATGTGTGTTTTAGCAAACATCAAGGCTTCACCCAAACCTACAGAGTAGATTATAGGGAAACCTTCTCTCTTGTTGCAGACATTAGAGCTATAAGGATTCTTTTAGCCATAGCCGCTTTCTATGACTATGAGATTTGGCAAATGGATGTCAAAACAGATTTTCTAAACAGTCATCTAAGCGAGGACGTATATATGGTGCAATCGAAAGGGTTTGTGGATCCAAAACATCCCAACAAAGTATGCACACTTCAACGTTCCATTTATGGATTGAAGCAAGCATCTAAAAGTTGGAATAAAAGGTTTGATTAGGAAATTAAGAAGACTGGTTTTACTCAGAATCCTGATGAGCCATGTGTATATCTTAAAGCTAGTAGGAGTAATGTTACATTTCTAGTCTTGTATGTCGATGACATATTACTTATGGGAAATAGAGTTACAATGTTGCAAGAAGTAAAATCTTGGCTTTGTAAGTGTTTTTCTATGAAATACTTAGGAGAAGCAACATACATCCTTGGAATCAAGATCATACGTGAGAGATCTAAGCGGTTGATTGCTCTTAGTCAAAGTGCTTGTCTAAAGAAAATTCTAAAGAAATTTAGAAAGGAAAAATCCAAGAAGAGGTGTACTCCAATGATGGAAAAGCCTGACTATAGAAAGTTGCAAGGTGCTAAAACACCTACTGAGGTACAACGAATGAGGAGAGTTCCTTGCGCTTCGGCTGTAGGTTCAATCATGTATGCGAGTAGATGCACTAGACTTGATCCTGGTGAGATTTACTGGACTGCTGTGAAAAATATTCTTAAGTATTTTAGGAATACTAAAGATATGGTTCTTGTGTATGGGGAAAAAACTGAAGATGCGCTGAAAGTATCATGTTATGCTGATGCAAGTTTTCAAACTGACAAGGACGATACAAAATCCTAAACGGGATATGTGTTCGTACTTAATGGTGGAGCCGTAGACTGTAAGAGTGCCAAGCAAAGCACTACTGCTATGTTTTCTACAGAAGCTGAGTACATTGTTGCTACTGAAGCATCAATGGAAGCAGTGTGGATGAGGAAATTTATTGATGGACTTGGAGATGTCATGCCATCGAATAAAAGGCCTATGGAGATGCTATGTGACAATGAGCCTGCATTAGCTATCGCCAGTGATCCTAGAATCTTAAAGGGAGCCTGGCATTTTCAAAGGAAATATCACTACATTCATGAAGTAATTCAAGAAGGTGAAATTATCCTTAAGAAAGTTCACACCGATGACAAAGTAGCTGATCCGTTTACAAAACCAATGTCAATCAATAAGCATTTTGATCATGTTATGGCTATTGGAATTGTTCTTGCTAGTAGTCTCATGTAAATCTGTGATGTATTAGTTAGTATTTGGATAATGGTATGTTAAATGATTGTTATTTTCTTTTGAATGAATTAATATACGTGGTATCTTATTTTCATTTTTTATAATAATTGTGTCATATATTTGCATGTTTATATCCATGAATGACTTGTCGTATTCTAAAGCTATGTCCATTACCAGTTAACGATATGGGAATATTGTTAAGATAAGGCAAATGTGAGTGTCTGGTTGTATTTTGGAGAATACGTAAAGATGATTCTGCCAGCTTCGCATGTTATTCAATGAGGTTGAATATTGGATACCCCACCTATGATAATCACTTTATGGATCGGCGTCATTAGGTGCATTACACACATGGTGAAAGTTATGTTTATTCTTAGACTTGAGATGCAAGCGGGTTTTGCATGTATGGATAATATTTCTTGATAATAAGCCTACCACTAGTCTGTCAAAAGGTAGTTATAAGGGCTATTTTCAGAAGTGTTTTGAAGTAGATGACAGACACTTGTAGTCAAAATAGAATTTGTTCCTCCACGTGTTTAGGAGTTAGATACTTACTAGGCCCCTCGTTGGTTTGATTAGATATTTTCATGACCGTGCCCAACATGTAGTTAAGATGATTCTTTTTACATTTGGTGATCTGAATCAGTACAGATGCGAGAAACAAAATTGTTAAATTATAGAATGACTATTGATCCATATCCATATTTAACATGTATCTGAAACAAAGGGATAGGACTAACTAAATCCATAGAAGGCTGAGTTGTTTTCAAAAAACTGCAAACTCGGGTATTTTTAAGAGCATTGATGATGTTGCTAGACTATTTGTCAATGTTAGTATGTTATATAATATGAATGATATATTGGCAAGTGGGAGCTGTTGGGTTTGTGCTCATGTCATACGAATATTTATACGGCTAGAAATACATGAGCCTATGGGTCACACACGTTATACATTAAGGTATCATTCTATTAATGTTAATAATAATATAATTGTATATTTATTATTTATATTAATATATGATTTGACTAATGAATACTAACGGTCATTAATTAGTTTGTTAGATGTAACTAACTAATAAGGTTTTTTAATTAATGAGTAATTAAATGTAATTAACCATATATAATTAACAAAAGTCAAAACGTCAACCCCAAGGGGGTGGGGCTTTGGTTCGACCGGCCTAAGGTACCCAAGGGGTATTGGGTTGGGTTTTGAGCTATCTTTTCCTACAAGGTATGAATTTTAGGTAAACCGTAAATTCATCCCTATATAAGGAGGATCCTAGAGATCATAATTCTTATCCCTCTGTTCCTTCTCTTCTTGGTTCGATCGCAAACAAACAACCCTTAAGGTTTTTGTGTTCCGATTTTCTTGGTGTTCACTTGTTCGTTGGTCAAGAACTAGCATTCGGGTGATACTGCTTGACGTGTAGTGTATGAACCGCGTGGAGGTTACTTACCATAGTAACTTGGAGTAGTTTCTGGTAACGTTTATTACACATGTGCGTGTACTCAAAGAAGCTTGCATTTGACACTAGCTTGATTGCTAATGGTATGTTTCCTTATTTATGTTTTTATGTTTTAATTATTTATGCTATATGAATTATATCCGCTGCGTAGCTTGTTTAATATTCTTGTAATATTAGGTTATTTAGATAACGATTTCCAACACATGTCACCCATACGTTGAGCTACAAGTCGTTTGATAGCTGCTGAACTTTAGCAATTGTCTTCTTGGCGGCATGATTCTTCAAAATCACAAGAAGTTGGGAGAAATAGAATGAGACGTTAATGAGTCGTGTTTCAAAAGTAGGCGTTCCAAAGCGGCACGTACGAGGGGATAATTTGATAGTCGTATTCCAATTAGCCGACATGTTTCTATGTTGTGGGTTACATGATGACGTATGCGTTTTAGAATTTCGCGGCGAGTGTTCAAACTCGGAGTCGAATAGTAGAATAGACAGTGAGATCGACAAACTGTGACAAGTTTCAATGTCATCAAAAATGGTATTACGCAAAATCATGAGAAGCTTTAGAGACCATTGTATTGCTAACAATGTCTTGAGAAGATTTTAGAGATCGTTGTATCACTCATAACGTCTTGAAAATAAACTAGACCATTATGTCACTCACAATGTCCGGGAAGAGTCTTAGAGACCATTATGTAACTCACAGTGTCTTAGAAGAGTTTTAGTATTTATATAAACAACCTTTATATAAAAATATAATGATGCTCTGGAAAGTAGATATAAGTGATCAAAAATAGTCAACATTTATATAAATTACTTTTATATAAAAATTAGTGACGCTCTCAAAAATAAGCATGATGAATCGAAAAGCAAATCAAGTATCTATATAAATATCCTTTATATAATACTAATAATAATGTTATAAATAAAACATCATAGGCAGTCAGAAAGTATACGCGCTTGGATATTGAGTAAAACAATGATGGATTCTTAATATGAATAGTAGTTATAGTCTAGTTACTAAATGCAACCTAGTTCTCTATAACCAGCAGCTCTAATACCAATCTGTAGTACCCCTAAAATCAGATAGCAGTGGAAGGTGACCGGGGATGCTACTTCATAGCACATAGTACAAGTTATAAAAAAAAGACCTCTAAATGAGACGTTTTGAAATATTACACATTTGATATATATTAAAACATCAGTGTTCATAAAATTGAGGTCTCAACAGTTTAAACATTACATAACGTTTTTAAAAGAAAGTTTTATCGAATGGTAATAATGTGTAGAGTCTTCAAAATATGTCGTGCAGCTTCCTTCCAAGACAACACCTTAAGGACCTGAGATAAACATGCTAAAAATGTCAACAAATAATGTTGAGTGAATTCATAGGTTTGATAACTAAAACAGTGGACCACAAGATTTTAGTAATAGTAGACTAATAAAACACATTCAGAACTCAAAAACAGTTATTACTGCCCTAAGCTCATGACACCAAACCTTAACGTTTGCAAATCCTACCTAGATTTGTGCCCCGAGATTGGATGTTCTGCCAAACACCCAAATAATACCTCAAATGTTAAATGCGTCCGTTTGACGTGGTACTGTTGTTGCATATCTGGACGGGGATTGTCAGTCTCAATAGATCTATTCATAGAATTCACGTTTACTTCACAAAAAATAATTAACGGTTCGTGATATAGGGGACTTAATGGCAGTAGTGGTACTTAGGCAATAATATATCAGGCATAGCATACAGTTTAAGTACTTGCATCCAAACGTAAAAATAGCATGTATCTCCCCCAATGAGTTTTAAAACATTTAATAAGTAAAAGTGGGGCTATGAGCGCACCTTTTAGCGATACAATAAAGATAGCGAGAAACAAACATCGGGAATGTCGAGAAAATCCTAATAGCAACCTAAAAATATTGTCGCGTCGTAGAATATAAAAATATTATGCAACAAATATAAATAAGTTTTTATAAAACTTTTATAAAGATTTGGCATTGTACTTAAAGTTTTAATTTTTGTAAAAACAATTGGGCCTTAAACAAAGCCTAAGTTAATACTTATAAGTCTAAAAATATATATCCAACTTAATACTTATAAGCCCAAATACAAGTATCCAAATTAATATTTATAATCCCAAATACAAGTATTCAAATTAATATTTATAAGCGCAAATACAAGTGGGTTGTCCAAATTTTCTGGTTTTGTCTAACTTCACGGGCCCGTATCTCTTAATCCATAAATGGTATCGGTCTGGTTTTACACCTACGGAGAGGTAAACGAGTCTATTTTTCCGATATTTAGGTCCGACCACTCTGGTTTTTTGTAAAAATAAGGCCATATGGTAAGTTTTCTAACAAGTAACAAATATGTTACTTTTATAGATTTTTACCGCATTGAGAAAACGGACGTATCTCCCAAACTGTAGATCCGTCAGGGCCGATTCAAACGCCAAAATCTAAGTTAGATTGTCCTCTACAAGTTTTAGTTTTATCAAAATAGTGGCTTTTATACAAATTTTTAGAATTAAAGTTAAATTAAATTCAGTGTGCAGTTTCCGAACACTTTCACCGTTTATTTTCTAGAAAATTCATCGTGTATCGTCACGACGTGTGCCACCCGAAAAAACAAAGCTAAGACATAGACCTAGGTCTCTATATTTTTTTCTAATCATAATAGCATACCAATTTTTTTAAAATTCTTTCACAAGCTACTAATTTCAAACAGTCTCAAAACTAATGTTACAAATTATGTTTTTACCAAATTCTTGTCCCAAAAATATAAGTACAATGCCAATATTATTACAATAATTGCATAAAGTATATAAAATAAATTAAAACTCATAAAATAAATAAATTTATGAATAATTACAAAGAAATAAGATGAACAAATGAAACAAATTTCTTACAAGAGAATAAATGAAGATAAGCTACAACAAATCAACCAAACTTGAACTAGTATCTTCAACCTAAAATTATGATTTAACCCAAACCAATTCTACTTGCAAGGAACCCTTTTTAAACCATGGAGATGATGAGGTCTTTATGTTGTTTAATGATGAAATAACCCAAGAAATGTGTTAGCTTCCATAAACCTTCAAACCTTGAATATATCACTTATAAATTTTTTTATGGCAATGGTGTTTGATGTGCGTGTATTCTCGGCAAAACAAAAGGAGAAAGAGGTTGTGTGAGTTTGTTTGTATAGATATGAAAGAGGTGGATGTGTCATGTTTTCCATACATGCAAGTACATGCAGCTAAGACATGATACACTTGTCTTAACAAGTGTCATAAGAGGGACATTTGTTAAGAGTGTTGCACCACAAGGACAAATGTCCTTGTGGTTTGGCCAAATGTTAAGGCGAGATGGGGAGAGAACATGGTTTAATTTTATAAATTTTTGATAAGGTAGGTAATGTTAGTGCTAATGTGTAAAAGGTAAGGTATTGCAAGAGTTAAGACGCAACCATGAAGAGTAAACGTAATTGTAAAAAAAAATTACAACATATAGGATACATATGTAAAACAATAAAAATACGTAGAGCATGTAGCCTAATATTTAGTCTAAAGTCGGATTCACGTTTAATGTACGAGTCACTACGAACGCAAGAAAACCTATCCGGTTAATCATAAAAGTAAATTTTATGTAAAAGTAAATTTTATGCATAAATAAAATAATAGTAAACGTATAAATTAAATAAGACCCGAAAATTACGAGTTGTTACACATTTTTTACCTTTTTCGAATATTTTTTTTCAATTGTTTATATTTTTTTGTACACTTTTGCTTTGCTATTTGCTTGAACATAAATAAACATAACTTGGGGTTTATAACTACACCCCTACACTTGAGTTTACAACTCAATATCATAATACTAACTAATGACCCGAATTAGGAGGATCAACAAAACATGGAGAATATTAGACAAATATAGGGGTAATGACTTAACTTTTCTTCCCTATTTCTTCATAAAATAAAAACTACTATGAATCCCAATCGTCCCAAAATTATATACACTAATAATATACTCGACTTAGCAACCATGTACTCAAGCAAACAATTAACTAAGGTTTACAAATAGGATAACAATAATGTACTAAAAACAAGTACATACAAGGAAGGCTAAGGCGATTGGGGTGTAACATTTAGTGGGGTGTAAAAAATGCTCTTCATTAATAATCCAAAATCCACCAGAAAATTACGAGAACCGCTAAAAGAATAGGCTTGAAGGGTTGTACTAGGGGTATCTTGCTCTAAAAATGAGTGTGAAGCAAGGGTGTGGGGGTGGTTATATGGTCGAGGAGACCATAATAACCATACAAAATACATGCTAAAAACAAGGGTTTATCCTAATGCCTCTTATCAAATAGTAAATCCTAATCACACAAATGCGATCTCACCAGCAGTCTCAGGATGCATCACTAAAACAAATTCTAGAATTTTATATACTACAGGTACACTCTTATAATCCTAACCGATACCAATGCTTCAAAAAAGGAGACAAAATCACACATGCTCGCCCAAATCCATGAACGAGACACATGCAATTGTTCAAATCCTTAACTCCACCAAGCTAAAGGTTAAAATTATTCAAACACCAAAGATAGGTGTTTTTAATTCCTAAAGATCTAGGGGCGAACCTCACATGTTGGGGTGGAATTTATTTGAGTGGTAGGGTTTTTGTGCTAGTAATATAACTCCTGTCCATGATATGCTTCTAATACTAAGTTTTCATCGGAATGTGCCATAAATTTTTTTAAATTTGGGTGAAAATTACCGTCTACGCTATGTTTTAGTATATTACACATCTTTTTAAGGACAAAGCAAATGCAATTGAAGAAATAGTTTCTAAGGCTTATATTTCTCCCCTACACTTATATTGAACATTGTCCCCAATGTTTTATGAGTACCCAGAAAACGAATCAAGGGAAAATAGAAAAAGCGAAAGAAACTAGTACTCCTCTGATTTTGCTTAATAATGAAGAAGAAACAAGAGAAACCGGCTAAATTGTCATACAAGAATCATCCACGTGAAAATCCTAAGAGCTTTCGGGCTTCTCCTTATCAAATATAACATGCAAATCAAAGACAAGAAACAACTACACCACGTATAAAATTCTACGGGATTATAATATACAACCCTTGTTTATTAAGTTTGACACTATGAAAGCAAAAAAGATAGGATGAAAATACTAATGTAATCGTGGTTTTCTGCAAGGTTTAGGAAAGTTAAAAATTCTAGAAATTATACAAAAATAAATTTTCAAAAACTCAAAAAATACGAGTTTTGCTGTAGCTGGAGACGCGACGCCGTCAGGACCTGACGCCGTCTCCACACTCTGTAAAACTTTTTGTTTCGTTTCTTAGAAAAATTTCTGCATAAGTAACCTATTAATTATTTCTTGGAAAATTACTGCATAAACCACAAAAACGATTAGTATAATCATATGACTCGATACACAAGACCCGAATTAATCTAAACTATTTATTCAACATGTTTGAAAATGGTTCTTATAAACCGGATATTCTACCCTACACTTCTTTGATGCAAAATACCTTTGATTGCAATTAAGACGAGGTTAAAGACACAACAAAGCATGATCACAATAATTTTCAAACATATACGAACAAGCAATAAAGAATAAAACACACGACACACCTAATTTGCATAAAAGTAAAGATTGGGTTACCTCTTAATAGACGCTTGTTTTTGTTTGAGTCACAAGCCTGACTCTACGCTTATTTGATGTGTAGAAAGGAGGTTTCCCCTACACTTAGTATTAAGTGCGGGTGATAGTAGCGATACACACCATTTCGATGGAAGTATGCCACGTGGGTTGAAGGTGGTGTGTGAATGGTCAATGGATCTACTACCTTCATCCTAAAACTACCCGGACTATATGGTTTAATGGGTGGGTCAGTTCCTCTTTTGTCTCCTAGATTTACATCTAAGGATGGAAAATTAGGTAAAGGTTAAGGCTTCGGTTCATCAACACTATGAACTCCCCTAGAACTAAGAAAAAGGTCATGACTACAAGTATTCAAGCCTAAATTCTCTACTTTCGTGTGGTCTAAAGGTTCTATCTCCATCAGGATTCTTAGAGTATCTTTTACTTCTTCTGAGTAAGTCACGGGCGATGTGTAAACCTCAAATGATGAGAGGACTTGTGGGGTACTTTGTGGTCTTGGATTATCCACCTTATCTTTCATCATATCTAGATCACATATAGGCTCATCATATGCATCTAACCATGACATGCACTTAGGTATCTTAACTCTAACCACCTCATTACCAACTAATTGAGCCTTCAAATTCACTATTGTTTGGTCAAAAATAGTGCTAGTTGGGGTTTTCCACTATTTATCGCATTGGACACAATCCTTAATGGTTTCCCATGCTTCTTCAGCACTTAATCCCATAAGGTTCTCACCTGCTTCATAGTCAAGGTCCCTTTGGGTATAGCTATCGACATGATCATAAAATAATTGAGCAAGGGACCATAAATTGAGCCCATGAAAGATATACTACAAGAAAGCTAATTAACAAGAAATTAAGATCTCACATTATAGGAATCTTGTAAGTAGACCTAAGCTAGATATAATTCAAAACCTAGACTATTCCCCGTCAGCGACGCCGAAAACTTAATGCGGGGTTGATTGTAACACCAAAGTTTTACAATCCCCTAGGCAGTGTGCCTAATCGTTGTAGTGTAGTATACGCAAGACTTAGGGAAAGTTATCGTTCTCTAGGGGAATAGTTTGGGTAGGTTCGAATCAAATGTCACTAAGGTCTAAAGGTTGAGAGAAGATTATTTTTGTATCTTTTTATGTTTTATGAAAGCAAGTAAAATCTTCGGTTTGAAGGGGGTTTTGATTTAAACTAACTAAACTACTAATCTAATTCTAATCATAATCTAACGGAGAAACTCGTATAGGTAAACAAACATGATCACTTAATCATGCACTACTCCTTAGTTTGCTCTTCCTAATCTTATTGCATATCACCCTTGCGATGTAATGTGTAATTATTTCCTAAATCATGAATGAATTGCATGAACCCGCCGTCTATGTAATATTCCGTTGAGACAACACACAAGTAAGGTAGTATGAAGACTATTACAAGGATCCTAAGAGCTCATTACACGCATTTAAACACTTAAAAGGTGATCAAGCATATTAGGGAAAGGTAGTATGAAGACTATTGCGATGGTATCCTTTCTACACAATCACGTTTCCCTAGATGTCTTCGCAATCAATTAAAGATGCTTGTTTTCTAGAGCCTAACGCGCACCCCACAAACAAGAAGCAATAGTAAAAGGAATTACAAACCAAATTTCATGTAATCATAAGCGAACACTAATAAATTTAGCCTAACATGTTAATAGAAAGCGAAGAACAATTAATCAAACAATACATAGACATATCAAAAGATTAAAGGGATAAAAGTACTTCACTTTATTAAAACATGGAGTAATGGTGGACACAATAGGGTTAAGAAACCCTATAAATGTCTGCAATAATGCATAAAGTCGTTCCCCAAGTATTACCCACGCATTCCACTCTTTAAAACCTAAAAACTAAGGATGTATATATAGGATGTAAGCCGCGACGTCGTCGCTTGTAAGTTGCGACGCTGTCACCCCGCATAATCTTCTTAGGTTTTCTTCAATGACGGCTACTCTGACGGCGTCAGGATTAATCTTGACGCAGTCTCTTTGAACTTTTGACGCTGTCTCCACAGCCCGTATGCCATCTTGATATCAATTTCTGTGTAGAGTTGTATTCTTGTTTGTTTCTTCCCAAATTGAGTCCAAGTCACGTGTATTTCCTCCAAATGCCATCTATGTGCTAAAAACACAAAAAGAAACGATTAAACACGTATTTTGGTTATATTTGCATGATTTAAGGGATTAAATAACCTTAAAAAAAGTGTATAAAATTACACCTCATCACCTAGTGCATAAAAAATTAAAAAAACCAAAGTTTAAAATGTTCAACAAAACTATAGACACTTATATTAAGCGGAATCACATATAAAATACCAAAAAACAATCCGAAATCAATCATATGATTCAAAGTAACAAATACCAGAAACCCAAAACCAAAGATACTCATCACACATATGAGAATTATTATGCAGGAGTTTTAAAATTCAATAAAAAACATGCAAAAAATGAAGCATCCAGTAGGCATAAAGGGGCATCACTTTATACAAATCACTCCTTGTAATTAACATTTGAATAGCGGGTACTACGTGTTGTTCTCTTGTTAGCAGCATTGAGAATATATTTATACGGGAAAGTTATAGAGTTGTGGCCTTCCGCCTTTCCACACGCAAAACATGTTCGTCTCTTCTTTAAGGATTTGTCTTCATTTTGTATCATTTCATCCATGTTCTTTCACCTTGAATGAGAAACAGTCCCTTTGTTATTTGACTGCCTAGGAACTTGAATAACAACACGCACGGGCTCCGTAACACCAAGCATTAAATATAATATGTCTTTCTTACTATTTCACATTAAAACTAGAACATCCGCTTCAGTTTTTGCCAAGAGATCAGACAACTCCAATCTATACAAATCAAGCTTATCTTTAAAATGGACCAACCTGTCAACTGTATCTTTAACAATCCGATGAATTTCACGAAGACCGACATCTGAACTAGATTCGCACGCAACCGCATAAGCATCCACAAAGACGTTATCACCAAACTCAGACCATCTATCAAGCACATATTCCCTAGGAAACTTTTTGACATTATTCTATCAAGCACATATTCCCTAGGAAACACTCGTATCAAACTTATGATTCTTGTACTTAGAGTCTCTTATCTTACCGCCTCTAGTACAATTAAAATATTTAATGTCAGGAACCTCAGTGGAGTGATAATTTTTTTTAGTACCAGTTTAATGTCAAATCCTCTAAGTTTTCCATAGTGTCTACATAAATTATAAGTTTGGGTTAATGATACAAAGACGTTCCCTTTGCTAGGTTTCAAAATGGATTCAACATCAGGTATCCATATCTTAGGTCGGTCATTAACATTAGCAGCAGCAACATCAATCAGATTACTATAACTATTACGAATACTAGTATCAAAACTACTATTACTAGAACTATTATCAATAGGATTGATAGATCTAGAAATACTAAGCATGTTTACAGAATTCGAGGTTTGAATCGGACGCAAACCTGTAAAAAAATAGCAGTGATGTAATTATACATGTAAAAAGTTAGGGCATCAACTTGTATAAAAAGATGCATCAACATGTTTATATTAACTCACCTAACAAACTAATGGATGATTTAATACATGTGTATATGAATCAATCAACTCAATTAAAAAGGGCATCACAATCATAAAAAAGGTGAATCACACATAAATAATCATATTTAACTAAAATAGGGCATCAGCTAATGAATTAATAACAACAACACCAACATAAAATGAATAAAACACATACACTTCGTAGATTTAAAAGTTAATACAATACATAAGCATCATAGCATGTATATATAAATTAGGGCATCAGCTTATGGTTAAAATTTACAATCAATCAAAACAAACTTATAAAACATAATATTCGCATATATTAACTTGTATATACAAACAAAAACACATAAATGTTACAATTAACGAATCAGTACACATAACAAAAATATCAACGAGTATAGAACTTCATGATTAACATAATAAATCGTTGTTATACTTTAAAACGATTTATATTAAAGCTAAATAACACATATATAACAAGCAATTTTGGATTTAAAACATCAAAAACAACAATTAAAACAAGAATCGGTTGGTTGAGCTTACAATGAAGATCTGATTGAGGCATTATAGCGTGTTGGATGATCGATTAGTGCATCAGAGTAATAATACGTGTGTTGAACGATCGGTTTATATAGCGTGGGTTTGAGAAAATTTTGGAAAGGATATTCAGAAAATAATGAATCGATTTGAACTTTAAATATGGGATGAGGAAAAATGTTTGGAACTGTGCAATGTTTACCCAGTAAAATGTAAAAAGTTACAAATAGCCCCCTGTAGTTTGGTGCAAAAAAATGGAGGGGAAGGAGGCTTGATCCAACGGTCGTGAAGTGATTTTCTATGTTTTACAGTGAGATCAAGTTTTCTAATGATCACATCTCTCTCTTGAGATGAGAAGATATAAGTGAGAAAGATATATATATAAAATCTTTTATAAATCTCTATCTCTATCTCTATCTCTACTTCTCTACTACATATAAAAGAAATTTGTAAAATGTTGAAAAACCCATATTTTAGGAAATGTTGAAAGTTGAAACTATCTTTGGTAATGTTGAAAGCTTTGCACCATACACCAACCGAATCACATCTCTACTATCTCTACTCTCTACTACATATATGTTGAAAAGTTAAATTGTCGAAAAGTTGAATCTATGTTAGGCAATATTGAAAAATTTAATTCTCTGACAAATATGATGGGTTGAAAACCGAATAACTCATTAGTTAATGTATATATGGTATGTTTTGAATGTTGACACAGCTTGCAACAATCTCAATCTCAATCTAAATTCTAATCATCTCCAATTCCAACCAAATTGATATGCTGTCAAGGTTGCATCGGCGGGAATGAAAAAAAAATTGAATTTGAAGTTTAAATTTGAATAAATACTAATACTAATGGCTATATAAGCAAGCAGAATCAATGGCATGATCATACGATTATCAATGACACTCGGCATTAAAAAAAGTGTTGATGCTGCTTTCGAGGTCCGGTTTATGTTTAGTCGCCTTGTTTAACTTTTGTTTAATGTGTAATCGTCTTGTTTCAGTTTTGGTTTATGTGTTATTCACTAATGAGTTAATCTGTTTCTAATATGTTTTTGATTATGTGTTAATCTGTTTGTAATTTGCAGCCAAGCCTTGATGCTCATTTGCAGGCTCGGATTATGTGTTTTAGTTGTGTTTAGTTTTTTTAGATTACTAGGTTCGGTTTATGTCACAATCTGTTTCTAATTTGCAGATTGCTCCTGATGCGAACAAACCAAATCCCTCACCCGTTGAAGATGCTGATTTGGTAAGGCCGCGCTTAATGTTTAAGCGTTTTGTTTTAGTTTTCTTTTGTTATGTTCGTCCTAATATTATGTTTGTACTTTGCAGATTGCTCCACATCCTAATACTTTCTGCAACCTGTTTTATTTCATCGACCATCTGCCGCCACAAATTTTTGCTTCTGGAAACGAGGTCGCCATGAGAAATCGCCATCGAAAACGAGGTTGCTGTCAGAAACTGTTGCCACCATATCTACTTGTAAGTTATGTTTTAAGTTTTTAGGCTTTTGTTTATGTATACTACTCCCTCCGTCCCAAAATTATTGTCTACCGACAAAAAACACACAGTTTAAGAAAAGTGCATTTATTACTGCATTCTCTTTCTTACTTTTTGGCAGAATGACAGTTTTACCCTTAGCTAATTAATTAAAGCCTTATTTAAAGTTTGTAATAATAATTTCAAACAGGGGTAATATAGTAAACTTGATAAAACTTCCCTATCTATTTTTAGTAGCGGACAATTAAATTGGGACATCCCAAAAAGGAAACATGGACAATAAAAATGGGACGGAGGGAGTACATTATAAAGGGTGTATCACCCACTAATGAATTCTTGAAACTATTAATCTTGAAATGTTGAAAGAAGAAATACATTTTATGAAATGTTGACATCCATTCTTAAAAGTCTGAGAGTCTGTAATGTAATTTAGGCAATGTTAGACAACCTTCAAAGTTTACACGCATATGGCTACGTAATTTAGGAAATGTTGACAACATTTAAAGTCTACACTAAATGTTTGTAACAACTTTCACTCATTCAAGTGGCATGTTTGAATGCATTAAATGACTATATTTAATTTCGTCTTGTAACCACTAATTCTTACAATTATGAGTGATTTGACTTTTCAAAACCTAAGAATTAATAGATTAATGTTTGAATGCATTAAATTATCACATTTAATTTGGTATTATAACCACTAATTCCTAGGAGGCTATAAAAAGGGATCACAATTGCATTGAAAAAACACATAAATACATAAACACTTAATCTTCTCAATATCCAACTTATCACATTCACACTTTTTTGCTTTCATTTTGATTCTCAGTTTTAGATATCATGTTATGCGTATCATCGTAAACCACTTCTACCATATTTTAATACTAATTTATTCATTATCTTTGTCATATTTAATTTCATCCACCATCTGCCGCCACAAATTTTCGCTTCCGAAAACGAGGTCGCCACGAGAAATAGCCGTAAAAAACGAGGTTGTTGTCGAAACTGTTGCCACCATATCTACTTGTAAGTTATTTTTTAAGTTTTTAGGCTTTTTGTTTATCTATACTACATTATAAAGGGTGTATCACCCATTATTGAATTCTTGAAACTCTTAATCTTGAAATCTTGAAAGTAGAAATACATTTTAGGAAATGTTGACATCCATTCTTGAAAGTCTAAGAGTCTGTAATGTAATTTAGGCAATGTTATACAACCTTCAAAGTCTACACGCATATGACAACATAATTTAGGAAATGTTGACAACCTTTAAAGTCTACACTAAATGTTTGTAACAACTTTCACTCATTCAAGTGGCATGTTTGAATGCATTAAATGACTATATTTAATTTCGTCTTGTAACCACTAATTCTTATAATTATGAGTGATTTGACTTTTCAAAACCTACGAATTAATAGATTAATGTTTGAATGCATTAAATTATCACATTTAATTTGGTATTGTAACGACTAATTCCTAGGAGGCTATAAATAGGGATCACAATTGCATTGAAAAAACACACAGAAACATAAACACTTAATCTTCTCAATATCCAACTTATCACATTCACATTTTTTTGCTTTCATTTTGATTCTCAGTTTTAGATATCATGTTATGCGTATCATCGTAAACCACTTCTACCATATTTTCATACTAATTTATTCATTATCTTTGTCATATTTTATTTCAGCCACCATCTGCCGCCATAAATTTTCGCTTCCGGAAACGAGGTCGCCACGAGAAATCGCCATCGAAAACGAGTTTGCTGTCAGAAACTGCTGCCACCATATCTACTTGTAAGTTTTTTTTTAAGTTTTTAGGCATTTTGTTTATCTATACTACATTATAAAGGGTGTATCACCCATTATTGAATTCTTGAAACTCTTAATCTTGAAATGTTGAAAGAAGAAATACATTTTATGAAATGTTGACATCCATTCTTGAAAGTCTGAGAGTCTGTAATGTAATTTAGGCAATGTTAGACAACATTCAAAGTCTACACGCATATGGCTACATAATTTAGGAAATGTTGACAACATTTCAAAGTCTACACTAAATGTTTGTAACAACTTTCACTCATTCAAGTGACATGTTTGAATGCATTAAATGACTATATTTAATTTGGTAATGTAAGCACTAATTCTTACAATTATGACTGATTTGACTTTTCAAAACCTACGAATTAATAGATTAATGTTTGAATGCATTAACTTATCACATTTAATTTGGTATTGTAACCACTAATTCCTAGGAGGCTATAAATAGGGATCACAATTGCATTGAAAAAACACACAGAAACATAAACACTTAATCTTCTCAATATCCAACTTATCACATTCACACTTTTTTACTTTCATTTTGATTCTCAGTTTTAGATATCATGTTATGCGTATCATCATAAACCATTTCTACCATATTTTCATACTAATTTATTCATTATCTTTGTCATATTTTATTTTAGCCACCATCTGCCGCCACAAATTTTCGCTTCCGGAAACGTTGTCGCCATGAGAAATCGCCGTCGAAACGAGGTTGTTGTTAGAAACCGCTGCTACCATATCTACTTGTAAGTTCTTTTTTAAGTTTTTAGGCTTTTTTGTATCTATACTACATTATAAAGGGTGTATCACCCATTATTGAATTCTTGAAACTCTTAATCTTGAAATGTTGAAAGTAGAAATACATTTTAGGAAATGTTGACATCCATTCTTAAAAGTCTGAGAGTCTGTAATGTAATTTAGGCAATGTTAGACAACCTTCAAAGTCTACACGCATGTGGCTACATAATTTAGGAAATGTTGACAACCTTTAAAGTCTACACTAAATGTTTGTAACAACTTTCACTCATTCAAGTGGCATGTTTGAATGCATTAAATGACTATATTTAATTTGGTCATGTAACCACTAATTCTTACAATTATGAATGATTTGACTTTTCAAAACCTACGAATTAATAGATTAATGTTTGAATGCATTAAATTATAAATTTAATTTGGTATTGTAACCACTAATTCCTAGGAGGCTATAAATAGGGTTCACAATTGCATTGAAAAAAATACACAGAAACATAAACACTTAATCTTCTCAATATCCAACTTATCACATTCACACTTTTTTCCTTTATTTTGATTCTCAGTTTTAGATATCATGTTATGCGTATCATCGTAAACCACTTCTACCATATTTTCATACTAATTTATTCATTATCTTTGTCATATTTTATTTCAGCCACCATCTGCCGCCATAAATTTTTGCTTTCGAAAACGAGGTGTTAGCCTTAAAATATGATGACATATCCAGATTTATATTAGTTCATTTATAGCGTGACATGTAGGGACTAATAATGACTAGTTACAATAATTAAGTGTCACTAGGACTATAAATACCCCCTCCATACTTCCATGGAGGGGTGAAGCTCACTTTTGTAAAAGTGTAAGTGTGTATGTTTTCTCTCTAACACATACACTCTTCTCATCTCTTTAACCTTTCAACTCTAATAAAATGGCTACGCATCTATTTCATTTTACCCAACCTCCAGATCAGTTTTAATCCCTGTTCATGTATGTCTTTTATAATCTACACGAGGTCCCCATGAGAAATCGTCGTCGAAAACAAGGTTGCTGTCAGAAACTGCTGCCACCATATCTACTTGTAAGTTCTTTTTTAAGTTTTTAGGCTTTTTGTTTATCTATACTACATTATAAAGGGTGTATCACCCATTATTGAATTCTTGAAACTCTTAATCTTGAAATGTTTAAAAGTAGAAATACATTTTAGGAAATGTTGACATCCATTCTTAAAAGTCTGAGAGTCTTTAATGTAATTTAGGCAATGTTAGACAACCTTCAAAGTCTGCACGCATATGGCTACATAATTTAGGAAATGTTGACAACCTTTAAAGTCTACAGACCTAGGTGGCTAAGTTGAGACGCCTCTTTTATGCCACCCCATCAAACCCTAACCATCTCCTCCATACCACCGATCCCTAAGTTCGTTGTTCCAAAATCTATTAAAAAAAACCTTATTGTGTCAATTGTTGGTTTATTAGAGGTGTTTTTTGCTTGCAACAAGAATGAAGACTTGGCTACCAATTAGTTATTAGATCTCGCTGAGTTTGAAGACTAGAAGTAGTGTTGATAATGGTGGTGGACCAATCAATCCCCTACCTCCTTCCTTTTTACAATTATGACTGATTTAACTTTTCAAAAACTACGAATTAATAGATTAATGTTTGAATGCATTAAATTATCACATTTAATTTGGTATTGTAACCACTAATTCCTAGGAGGCTATAAATAGGGATCACAATTGCATTGAAAAAACACACAGAAACATAAACACTTAATCTTCTCAATATCCAACTTATCACATTCACACTTTTTTGCTTTCTTTTTTATTCTCAGTTTTAGATATCATGTTATGCGTATCATCGTAAACCACTTCTACCATATTTTCATACAAATTTGTTCATTATTTTTGTCATATTTTATTTCATCCACCATCTGCCGCCACAAATTTTCGCTTTCGGAAACGAGGTTGCCATGAGAAATCACCGTCGAAAACGAGGTTGCTGTCAGAAACTGTTGCCACCATAACTACTTGTAAGTTTTATTTTAAGTTTTTAGGCTTTTTGTTTATCTATACTACATTATAAAGGGTGTATCACCCATTATTGAATTCTTGAAACTCTTAATCTTGAAATGTTGAAAGTAGAAATACATTTTAGGAAATGTTGACATCCATTGTTGAAAGTCTGAGAGTCTGTAATGTAATTTAGGCAATGTTAGACAACCTTCAAAGTCTACACGCATATGGCTACATAATTTAGGAAGTGTTGACAACCTTTAAAGTCTACACTAAATGTTTGTAACAACTTTCACTTATTCAAGTGGCATGTTTGAATGCATTAAATGACAATATTTAATTTGATCATGTAACCACTAATTCTTACAATTATGACTGATTTGACTTTTCAAAACCTACGAATTAATAGATTAATGTTTGAATGCATTAAATTTTTGCTTCTGGAAACGAGGTCGCCACGAGAACTCTTTTTCTATTAATTATCACAAAATTGCATATCTTTTTTTATTTTGACCCAAACAATCCTATTGTGAACGTTACACAAAAACGTCCCACAATATTGCATATCCTAAATTATCAGCCGCTAAGGATTTTCCGTGCGGGCACGGGTATGCGTCTAGTTACATATAAATATATAGGCCATTTTTTAATTTTTTTTCAAACAATTAAGAAAACTAATTAGAAATGTTGACACTCGGTGTTTATGAACCTAAGGGTCATTTTACCGAAGCAAAAGTTTCTATTCTCAAAGAGTAAGTTTTCTAAACTCGTTGCAATGGTTACATGC
>BQNB010040138.1:24748-47602 GCA_026074375.1 Tanacetum coccineum
AGGTTTGTTGTTTTGTTTCTCTTCTCGTTACCCTTGTCGGAGTTGTTAATAATCATCACCGGAGGTGGTCATCACTATCATCAAAGCTGGTGCATCGCCGTCACCGGACCTCCTTCCTTTTACTCGTCCTCCACCCTTCTTGTTGAATCTTGCAAATAGAGAAGATGATGAGTTTATTTTCGAAAATAATCTTTGTCTATGTGCGATTCTCGAGTCACATATAGCTAATTCTAATCTTCATAATTTATGTTCTAAAGTTTTTAAGCAATGGAAGTGGACTTCTAATGGTGTGTCATGTTCGAAAGGTTCCAGGATCATTCTTGGGTGGAAAAAAGAAAATACAAAAAAGAAAAGTAAAATAAAAAAATAATAAAAAGAATAAAAAAAAACCTAAAAAGGAATCCTTTACATACGCTCAAAGTTGTGGTAATCGCGTATGATGATCAAGTGATGCATACTTGTGTTCACTTTAAAGATGACAAAAAGGATCTTTTTTGCTCTTTTATCTATGCGCATAATCGATATATGCAACGCCGTGCTTTATGGCATAATTTGGTTACTCATAAAGCTTATGTTCGTGATAGGCCTTGGTGTATTCTTGGAGATTTTAATGTTTCTTTGCATGTTAATGATAAGTCTACAGGTACTTCTTATATTGATAGGGGTATGCGTGACTTTCAAGAATGTGTGGATTCTATTGAAGTTTTGGACGTTAATAGTACGGGGCTGAGATATACGTGGAATCAAAAACCTAAGGGTGGAGAAGGAATTCTGAAGAAAATTGATAGAATAATGGCGAATTCTGATTTCTATGATGTGTTTGTAGGTTCCAGTGCTTACTTTCAGCCGTATAGAATTTCAGATCATACTCCGGCTGTGCTACGCATCCCTATGATTGCTGCTCATAAGCCACGTCCGTTTAAGTTCTACAATATTTTGGCTCAAAACCCTCGGTTTAAGGAGATTGTGTCTCATGGCTGGATGGTTAATGTGAGCGGTTTTTGGATGTTCAAGATTGTTAAACGCCTTAAAGCTCTCAAGAAACCTCTCCGCAAATTACTATATGATCAAGGTAATATTCATAATAATGTTGTTAAGTTGCGTCACGAGCTTGATGAAGTCCAAAAAACCCTTGATTCTGATCCTAGTAATCACGTGTTACGAGAAGAGGAAGCGGTGTATCTTAATGCGTTTACTGATGCTGTTCTGGTGGAAGAAAAATTTCTTTCTCAAAAGGCGAAGATAGAGTGGCTGAAGTTAGGGGACGCTAATACCGCCTATTTTCATAAAGTTGTGAAGAGTCAAGCTTCTAGGAATCGGATCGATAGTATCACTAATTCTCAAGGTCTATGTATTGATGGTGATCAGGTTCCCTTGGCGTTTGTTGATCATTATACTGCATTTCTAGGTCAACAAGGTACTACTCCATTATTTGACATGAATGATCTGTTTTGTAACACTCTCTCTGATGGTTCAGCTAGCCATATGATTCGTGATGTTACAAATCAAGAGATTCGAAATGCTATGTTTTCTATGGGTGATAACAAGGCCCCGGGGCCGGATGGATATTCTGCTGCCTTTTTCAAGGAAGCTTGGGATATTGTCGGGCCTGATGTGACTAAAGCGGTTAAGGAGTTTTTTACTAATGGCATTCTCCTTAAGGAACTTAATCATACTATTATTGCCTTAATCCCAAAGGTAACTACTCCTATGAGAATTAATGATTTTCGCCCTATCTCTTGTTGCAATGTGCTATTTAAGTGTATTAGCAGTATTATTTCCAACCGTATGAAAGGTGCTTTACAAGATTTAGTTAGTATAAACCAATCGGCTTTTGTTCCGGGTAGACGTATATCGGATAATATTCTTTTGACTCAAGAGCTTATGCATAATTATCACTTGGATAGAGGTGTTCCTAGATGTGCTTTCAAGGTTGATATCCAAAAGGCTTATGACACGGTTGATTGGACTTTCTTGCATGCGGTTTTGGTTGGTTTTGGATTCCATCCTAGGATGATTGGTTGGATTATGGAATGTGCAACTTCTACGTCTTTCTCTATTAGTATCAATGGTTCGCTTCATGGATACTTTAAAGGAAAACGTGGGCTTCGTCAAGGTGATCCTATGTCTCCTTATTTGTTTACCCTTGTTATGGAGGTTCTTACTCTTATGCTTCATAGACGGGCTCGTGCTACTAATAATTTTACCTATCATCGGTATTGCTCGAAATTAAACATCATGAATTTATGTTTTGCTGATGACCTATTTTTGTTTGCCCATGGTGATGTGGAGTCGGCTCGTGTTATTATGGATTCTTTACAAGAGTTTAAGGATGCCTCGGGTCTTACTCCTAGTCCCCAAGAAGACCTGCGTATTCTGTAATGTTCTTACTTATGTTAAGATTGGTATCCTGAACATTCTTCCTTTTGAAGAGGGTAATCTTCCGGTTAAATATTTAGGGGTGCCTCTTGTTCCTTCTCGGCTAGTATACCGTGATTGTGCTGAATTAATGGAGAGGGTTAAAAGGAGAATTTGTGATTGGAAGAATAAGTTTCTTTCCTTTGCCGGGAGAGCTCAACTTGTTCGTTCGGTTCTTAGCTCTATGCATTTGTATTGGGCTTCGGTGTTTATCCTTCCTTCTAGTCTTATTCTTGAATTGGAACAACTTATGAGGGGGTTCTTATGGTGTCAAGGTGAGATGAAAAGAGGTAAGGCTAAGGTTGCTTGGGAGGTTGTGTGTTTGCCGAAGAAGGAAGGTGGTCTTGGTATTCGTAGGTTGGATATTTTTAATAAAGCTCTTGTATCTTCGCATATTTGGAGTCTCCTATCCGGAAAGGAGTCGCTTTGGGTAAAATGGATCCACGTTTATAAACTTAATGGGCGTTCTTTTTGGGACATTCCTATTCGTGGTAATATGTCGTGGGGTTGGCGTAAAATCTTGCATGTTCGTCAACTTGTAAGGCCTTTGTTTCGATCTCATATTGGTAATGGTAACTTGACGTTTGCTTGGCATGATCATTGGAGTTCGGTTGGCCCATTATCAAAAATTGTCTCTAATCGTGACATATACTCAGCGGGATTCCACTTGAATGCTAAAGTAAAGGATATTTGTGACTCAGGTACTTGGAGTTGGCCGTTAGATTGGTATGCTAAATATCCTTTATTGACTAATGTCGTGGCTCCAACTTTAAATGACCTTCCTGATCGTATTACTTTATGTAATATGGATAATTTGGATGTCGATTTCTCGGTGGCTGCGGTGTGGGACTCTATTCGTCCGAGGAGTATAGAGGTGGATTGGTTTCATGTGGTATGGTTTTCACACCATATTCCTCGTTATGCTATTCATCTATGGTTAGTAATTAAAAGGAAACTCAAGACTCATGATCTTTTAAGACCATGGGATTTATGTAACAATCTTTACATGAACCAGCTTGTGTGTCCTCTTTGTGAAGTCCAACCAGATTCGCATGATCATTTATTTTTTGGTTGCCAGTTTTCTTCATGGGTTTGGGATAACTTGAAGCCGTTATTATGTATCCCAAATGTTCCGTCAGCCCTGGATGATATTGTGGCATTCCTTATTCCCGTGGCGAAGATGAAGTCAATTCGAAGTGTTGTTTGCAAGCTTGTTTTCTCTGCTGCGTGTTACTTCTTATGGCAAGAGCGGAATTATCGAATCTTTAAGAAGAAGAAGAGGTCGAAGGACAAGATCCTGGAGCTTATTAAGTCTAATGTTCGTCTTAAATTATTGACTTGCTCTTTTAAAAAGACGCCTAATGTTCAGATGCTAGCTCATATTTGGAAGTTGCCTTGTTCGCTTGTGAGACCTTCTCCTACTTTGGTGTAATGTGGAATACGTCCTATTTGGTGGTGTGGCAGCAGGCTACGTTTATTGTCTTATGTAGGTTAAAGTGGTTTTTTCCTATTGGATCTATTGTTAGTGTATTTGTTGTTTAGCTTTTCTTGGGGCATGTCCTAAGTTGCTTTAGAGGTTGTTCAAGCTTAGCTTGAGGTTAATGTGGTACTTCAGCCACATTCCATTGTTCTAAACTGTTTTTTTGGTGTAATATATTTTACCGGGGATGCTTTCCCTTTTACCCAAAAAAAAAAGAAGATGATGAGTTCAATTAAAATTTCTTTCTTGCACTTTAATATTTCTTTCTCTTTGGTAAATTGGGATTATGATAATCACGTGATGTGTATTTGTTAGGTTATGACTTATGAGTTATGCATCTTTTGTGGTTTATGTAATATCCCTTTTTCTTTAACAATTTGGTAAGTAATCATATTTTTTCAAGATTGAAAATAATGAAGTTATGATTCTGGGGAAAAAAGTAACAATAGCAATTACTCCGTATAATGTACATTGACATTCATGGATTACTCTGCTTTTGTTTTCTTTTTTTATTCAAAGGTGAAAATATGATACAGAAAGTTTCAAACCGAAGGCCTAAACCAAACAATAATGTTGGTAATGAAATGCAAAACACATACCAATTCCATTCCACCAATATCTATACCCAAACTCTTAGGTGCCGTTTGGTTGGGCATATTGGGGGCAATTCATGACATTTACATTTTAATTTCCCCCAAATATTGTGTTTGGTAACACAAATGGGAGAATTTAAAATTTCATGAATTGCTAAAATGAGGGAAATTAGAATTGCTTCAAAAAGTGAAGAATTTTCATTTACTTGGAAAAAAAATTTAATAAACTTTTTGTTCTAGTTGTTTTTGTAAAATTTTCATTTAGTCGGGTCTGGTTGGTCACCTTCGGGTCGGGTCAAGCTCGAGTCAATCGGGGTCGGGTTTTTTACTCGAATAATTTTTTTTACCCGCATAATCAGACCCGAATAGGCTTAATCGGGGTCGGGTCGGGTTTTTTGACACGCCTTTCCGTTCCACCATAAAAAATTGCAATAATAAACATAATGATAGATTTCAAAAAATTATAAAATTCTGTGAACCAAACATGCGTGGGCATTTTAAATTCCGAAATTTGAAATTCTCAAGAATTTAGATTTCCTAGAATTTAAAATTATGGAATTTCAAAAGAATGAACCAAACGGCACCTTAGTGATTCCGGGTAGTTTACCAAACGGGCCGTAAGTAGTGTTACATTAGGATGTGATCGTAATGGTACAAATAAAAGTTATTAAAAGTTTACGATACATTTATTTGACGCTTCTTTGTGTTATTGTAAAAAAACAAACAAATAATTAAAGGAACCCACTAATTTTTCTAGACCAATGACATATTTCACTTATCAGATTTTATTCGACATCCAGATTTTTTTTAAACGGCAAATTTTTATTAAAACACTAGCAAGAAGCTAGAAAATATTACAAGCTAACAAAATTATGGTTTTGTAACCAAGAAACCCAATTAATTTTAAGCTTAGAACGACTAGAACACCACATGTAAGACAATTGAACTACATCATCAAATAAAAGCGCACGCCTTGGTTGAGAAATTCCAAAAAGCAATTGATTTCTGAAGCGCCAAATAAGCCACCACATCACATAGCAAATACCTTCAAGAAACTCTTTCAAATGCTTTTGTAAACGAGAATTAACAAGCCAGATAAGCCACTCGTTATAAGAGTTAAAAACCGTGTCTTCAAGCTCCCACCAAATTAAAAAATTTCTCCAAACTTGACGAGTCAAGGGACAGGAGAAAAAAATATGAGAAGTAGATTCCATAGCCGTATTACAAAGCGGGCAAAAGATTGATGGAATATCGACTCCTCTTAGCGAAAGATTAACCCTAGTAGGCAATTTATCCAAGCAAACTCTCCAAGCATGAATATTTACTTTGATGGGGACAACATTAATCCACCTTGTTGGAACTTCAGCTTTTGGTAAGATTTTTTCATCGATTAAGATGCGAGATGATTTAACCGAAAACTCACATGAACCCTCTAAAGACCAGGACCATCAATCTGACATATTAGGGAGCACGAGATCAGCAACTTTCAAGCAAAGTGAATCATAGTGATCCTGCTCTACATCGCCTCTCGGCCACACTTATAGACTTGCACATCTCTAAAGCATACAACCTTTTATATAGATCTTTCAAAGCAACCTCACCTAACCAAATATCGTCCCAAAAAGAAGTATTTTTGCCGTTGCCAAATTTTTTTAAATGAATTGCAGAAGATTTATACCTTTACTTTGGAGTGAATGAATAGTATGAATTACATCTATCCATGGAGACCTTCTAGACATCCTTTTACATGTATCTAAGGCCCCTTTGTTACCAAAGATAGCTTTAATAAAATGAGTCCACAAAGTTGTATCGTCTGTTAGAAATCTCCAAACCCATTTGAAATGAAGAGCTCGATTATGAGCGTAAAAACTAGAGACACCAAGACCACCATTCTTTTTTGAAGCTAGAATCTTATTCTAGCCAATCCAAGCAAGCTTCCTATCTGAACCATCAAAACCATAAAAGAAGTTCCGGCGAATAGATTCCAGGATATTTAACACGCCCTTTGGAACCTTAAAGATGGACATATGATAGAGCGGAATCGAGGTGAGAACCGACTTTAAAAGAGTGAGACGACCACCTATTGAAAGAAAGTTTTTAGTTTCCATTTAGATAATTTCAAAGAAACCTTTGAGATAACTTCATCCCACGAGGAAATTCTTGACATGTTGCCACCAACCTTGACGCCAAGATAATTGAAGGGAGTAGTTAAAATAGAACAACCAATCAAAGATGTTGTGGATTCAACTACATTTGAGCTAACACCGATCCCCATCAATTTGCTTTTGTAAAGATTAATTTTAAGGCATGAAGCTAAGTAAAAACACTTCAAAACACTCAATAATGTTTCGATGTTATTGTTATTCCATTCACAAATAAAAACTACATCATCGGCATAAAACAAATGAGAGATCGTGAATGAATTGTTTAGAGAGATACCTTTATAGATACCGGTGGTTAACACTCTCTTAAATGAGAGATGAAGAGTTTCCATAATCAAAATAAAGAGAAAAGGGGAGATGGGATCACCTTGCTTTAAGCCTTTATGAAATTGGAACTCCAAAGTAGGACTACCATTGACAAGCACCGAGCCCATGGCGTTATTAAGACAGCTACTAATCCATTTACACCATTTCGAGCCAAAACCAAAAGCCTTTAGAGTTTCATCCAAGTAGTCCCATTTCACCGAGTCAAAAGCCTTTTCAAAGTCCACCTTAAAAATCATCCCTTTTGACTTTTTAAACTTACACCAAGATAGAAGTTCATTAAGAATGAAAGGCCCATCAAGAATTTGACGATTCAAAACAAAAGCCGATTGAACGTCACTTATGAGATAAGGCAAAACGAGGCATAATCTGTTAGCCAAAATTTTGGCTATGATTTTGTAAACGCTCCCAATAAGACTTATAAGACGAAAGACTTTCAAAATTTTGGCATCTTGGATCTTGGGAATAAGAGCTATAAAAGAAGAGTTGCATCCTCTAGGGAAGTGTCCATTCACAAAAAAATCTCTAACAGCTTGAAACACATCTTCGTCAATTGTTGTCCAATACTTATGATAAAATTCAAAAGAGAATCCGTCTGGACGAGGAGATTTGTTGGTGCCGCAATCCCAAACAGCCCTCTTGACTTCATCATAAGTAACAATGTGCTCCAAATCTTCAACTTGATCAGAAGATAACCGAGTTGGGAAAGTGAAGTCGAAGCGGATACGAGGGGTTTGTGGAGGAGAAAATTGCTTTTTAAAGTGACTAAAAAATTCATTTTTAACTCGGTGTGGTTCAGATATCCATTCGCCATTAACTAGAGTCCCACGAATGGCAAGTTGAGATCTCTTTTTATTAAGAATACCGTGAAAATATTTGGAATTTTCATCACCTTCAATGGACCATCGGACTTTGGCTTTTTGAGAAATCTCAATAGCGTTCAAAGAATTAAGCTCCTGAAGTTCATTAAGAAGCGTGATTCTTTTGTTAAGAATCTCGTCATTGCTTTTGCCTTGATCAATAATCTTATCGACTTCCGAGAGATTATGTTGAAGATTAATCTTCCTATCGTTAGACCTTTTTTTAGCCTCTTTCGACCAAGCCTTAATAGCAATCTTGAGAGCTTGCAACTTTTTCTTCAACCGAATCAGACCATTTGGCTCAACAATATTTAATGATTTCTAGATAAATTCCACAAAAGAATCAAAGCCCTCCATAGCAAACCAAGAATGAAAAAACCGAAAAAGAGATGGGTCGTAATCATAATTCGTTTCCCGTATAAGGATGGGACGATGATCAGATAGGTGTCTGTCCAAACATAGAGCAGATAGATGCAGAAATAACTCCAATAAACCTTCAGAAATAAGAAAACGGTCTAATTTACTCATCTTAGAAGCCGACTTGTGTGCCCATGTGAAATCGTAACCTTCTAGAGGAAGATCAATTAAACATGCCGAAGAAATAAAATTGTTAAAATCAATAGCTCATTGCCTATTAAACGTAGAGCCAAACCTTTCATGTTCCGAACGAACTTCGTTAAAATCACCAATATCACAGCTTATCACCATCCCACCTATCAATTAACATACGAAGATAATCCCATAAATCACGCCTTTCATTCAACTCTTGAGGAGCATAAACGGATATAATAAGAAGCTTAGAAGAGGTTGGAGTCCAAGTACCCATCAAAGCAACGAAATAATCACAAGTAGAGACATGTTCTTTAACGAACATGTTAGGATTCCACACACAAATGATACCTCCTGAACATCCAACAGAAGGTCCGACAACATGATCAAACATCTGATTTCCCCACAAATCCTTAATGGTACGTAAATCTATATTCTCTGCTTTAGTTTCTTGAATAGAGACAAAATTAATTCTATGTTTCTGACATAACTCCTTAATCCAACTCCTTTTAACCTTGTTTCCAAGGCCTTGAATATTAAGATACAAAAAATTCATTTGACAACATCAAAATCTCCTTGTGAGTTAATGATTGTCTCAATATTTTTTACACACCGTTCCATATTGTAACCCATGATTTGGCCAACTGTAACCAATTCATTCATTAAGTCTAAAATAGATCCGCCTAATTTACTTTCTGTGAGTGGGAGTTAGTACTTCGTTGTGATGAATGACCACGGTTTTTAAGTTTGTTTGAGAGAGATTGTACACGTTCATTAGTATCTTCGATAGTTTCTTCGTCTTTTTTTTCATGTTCATTGATATCGTGGGAATTTCGGATCTTCACTACCAGAATTACAAGCCTTATTCTTTTGCCCATCCAATAGACCATAAATATTAAAAGGATATTCTGAATGTGTTCCAACCTCTCCTGTTTTGCTACAGGTGACAACTTTATGAACAAAATCATTTTCATGCATGAAGCTCGATTCCGAAACTATATCAACATCACTCTCAGTTTTATCGTCTTTATTGGAAACATCATCTTCTTGCGATTCCTCATCAGAAGAAAGATCATCTTGGTCATCATCTTGGAAATTTGGAGACCAAGCATTCAATTCTTTAACGCGAATCAAATGAACTTTTCCTTGTACTATTATTTTCTGCCTTTCATTGATAATCACATCCATTTTGGTTTTTAAACACAATTGTTTACATGAAAAAGATTTTGAGTCAGAGTCTTCCCATTCCACAAACTCACCCCATAATGATGCAATCTTACGGAAAGTGTTAGGAGTCCATGCTTTGATAGGAAGACCCTCAATCGAAACCCAAACAATCCTTTCATTCATTCCAAATGAGCTGTTCCTTGAATAATTATCAGCACGATCATGAACCAATACCAGTGTGTTTGAGAAATTTCTCTTTAGATGCAAGAGAATCTAATTCAAATAGAACCCACATCCCTCCGAGATATGAAAGCTTGACGTTTTGAAAACCTTCTTTAGAGAGAATACAAGGAAGGTTAGGAATAGCAGAAACATCTTTTGCCTTTCCCATAAGAGACATGCCAAAATCATACTCCTTAATACAAGATTCATCAAGAACAAAAGTAGGTTTAGAATTTTCCGGAGTTACAGGTGATTGATTTCCATGCTTAAGGACAGAAACAAAGGAACTTTTCGAATTCTCCATATTCGTCCCTTTTGGAATTGAATTATTGGGTCCTCTAGGCATGAAGGAATTGGGTTTTTGTGGCCTTTCAAATCTCGCATAGTTTGCGTGTAAATGATATCTTCCAATCCAAATCGTGCATAGGTTCACCACCAAACGCTCTAAATTAATTACCTTAATAAAACGAACAAAGGCAAAGCGTTTACCTTCTTTAGATCTCTTAAATGGAATGAAAACATCTACAACTGTGCCATAAGCGTTACACACCTTCCAAAGATCACGTGCGGTAGATTCTTCGGGGAAATTGGTTACAAAAACTGATTTAGAAATCTTTTGCATTTGATTTTCATTCGAGTTGTGGAAATTCGATCGCCCATGATTAAAGATAGAACAAAAGAGAAAAAAAATGAAAAAACCCTAAAACTAATCAAATCCCTATGCTCCCAAGGTAGGTTCGTTTTGCGTAACGATTAGCAGTTTGTGAGATATTTAATTCTTAAAAAAAAGATAAAAGTTAATTTTTTCTAATTTTATGAAAAAACTGAATGGCCAAAATTAGTTCATTTAATCTTTAAATAATTTTGAATATATATTGAATTTTAATCCGTGTTTGGTTTCTAACTTTCTGTTTTTCGTCATGTTTGTTTATAGGGCCGTGGCCCGTGAAAAACTTGAGCCCAAAAATATGTTAGATTACCTATATATACTAGGGGAGAAAATTAGGGGTGAGCAGAAAAACCGAAAAAACTGAAACCGAACCGGACCGAAAACAACCGAACCGAACTAATAACCGAACTGAATTTACCAAAGCCGAACCGAATCAAACTACTAATTTTCTGGTTGGATATGGGTTTGGCAATCAGATTCGAAAACCGAACCAAAAACCGAATTCATATAAATATATATATTTTTTATATATTTATATATATATAAATACCATTAAAATTTATCATAATATAAAAAAACACTTTTATGCTTGAAATATTTTTTTTGGCTAAATATTTATGTAATAATTAATTTTTTTTAAATAAATAGGGGTCAACCCGAGAACCGAACCGAATTCGGTTTTCGGTTCTCGGTTCAATTCGGTTTTCGAGTTGAAAAAAAAAAATTAACCCAACAACCCGATAACCGAACCGATCATCACCCCTAATATATACGGATTTCTTTTAAAGGCAATCATGATTAACAAAATGCGAAAGATTACGGTGATGTTAACAGTGACTCATAGTCGACCTTAAACAAAACTACAAGTCTACGACTCATCAAGTTGCAGTAATGAAAATCCAACAATCAAAAGACAAAATGGACCATACAAACCAAACGAAACGCTTAACCACTTAAACTGTCATAGAAAATTGTTTTAGCAATTTATTATTCTAATCGAAATATGAGTGCGAATTTCTGATTTGAAACTGAACGCAACCCAAAACTGACACGACACAACATAATTAAATATCAACAAAGAGAGAAAATGAAGGGTGTTGAAGAAAAAAATTAGTCTTGTAATTGTATGCTTAGATAATGGCTATAACTTTTACAAAGTGAAATGAATAAATAGTTCTTTTATAACAGTTAAGCTCTAATTAAACATGTCTAATGTGCATGACTCGTGAAACATGATACGCTCTTTGGTCCTCTACACGCTTTAGCTTTTCACACACATTTTTCTAGCACCAATTTTATACTCGTATTCTTTAAAAATCAAGAAATAAAAACCAAACTGCACCATATATTGCGGTTTCGGTTTTTGCGGGTTTTAACCGCACCGCACCATTACCCATGACTTATATAATTAATGTGGGTTTTTGCGTTTTTTTACAATATTAGTTGTTTCGGTTATAACAATCCATATATTCAATGTAAACATACACATAACTTACACCTTATAAAAATATTAATGATAATATGCACAAGAAGCGTTATAACACACATTAAATAATCAATGTGTCATTTTTCGGTTTAAATTCTTAGTGTGTGGTGCGGTGCGGGTTTTGTGGTTCGGTTTTACGAGTAAAACCGCAACCGCATCGCATTTGGGGTTTTTCTTTTTTTCTTAAAACTGATACACCGGTTTTTCCGTGGTGCGATTTTTGTGGTTTGTTTTTTTACGATTTTGCGATTTGCGGTGAGGTTTCTGCTCACCCCTAGTCAGGGATAGATGAACAATCACTGCGTAAAACTATCTTACTAAACAACATAATGTTCCCTTTATATCCAGGACGTGTTTTTCATACGCGCACCGCTGCGAGCTCGAGATTTTACGTTAAGGATTAACTTTGCAACAGAACTATAACCCAATGACTATTTCCGTATAGTGTCATTATTAAGGACTAACTCTGCAACGAAACGAAAAAGGATTGATTCTATATAGTATTTGTCTCGAGGTTCGTGTAAATTTTTACGGAAATGGTCTGTGGGTTAGCATTCCTTGCAAAGTTAGTCATTAAGGACTAACTTTGCAACGAACCGATAACCCCAAAGACTATTTCTGTAAATTGTTTCTGAATGTTTTTACAGAAATAGTCCTTGGGCTAACGTTCCGTTGTAAAGTTAGTCATTAAGGACTTGTTATTCGCTTGTACTAGTTTACTAATAACTAGAAAGTTATAATAAACTAGCCCATAGCTAAGTAATGTAATGAAATAGAAAGTTTTGTTTAAAGATAAAAAGACTTTAAAAGTAAAGACACAAAACATTCAACGTTTAACTCTTTATAAATCTTATTAAAAGTTATACCCCATTGTTTGCGGAACAACAATAGGGATCGAATGACAATGTATTGTATGGTGATCTCCTCTCAAATAACTCTTTGCAAACCAAAGTATTGCAAAAGTTAACTATGCTAACCAAATGAAGCTTACTTCAGGGACTTGGTTGATTTGGAGGAGTAGGGAGATTGTGAATGATAAATATTAAGTGCACAAACGTGAAACCCTACTTCGTTACAAGTGTCTCCATTTATAGTGCTTAGGTAGGGTAAGAACCCATGTGGGTGATAAGTGTGTGTCCCCAATTTAATTGGACAAGTACATTCGTACATTTTTCTCTATTACCAATTCTAATCTAGGAAAGGAGACAACACACTTTCTAAGGTCAGTGATGACATTGACCTTGTTCTTATACCCATTTCAGGATAGTTTGACTTAAGGGGATAAGTACTTGATTTTGTCCCTTCAAACTTATCCCGCCCAATCTTCGGTCTCTAAGACTTCCAGGTCTTCATTATTGTGGAAACTAGAAGGGGGTTGAATGGTTTACCGCTTTTTAAATTTAATTACCGTTTATACAAAATTGTATATTCGAGTTTAAGTGATATCAATTTGCACTGAATATGAACAATCAATATAATCAAATAATCAATATGAACAATACCATAATAAATATGAGATGAAAGGAAAGAGTTAGAAAGATAAAACCATGACGCAAAGATTTATAGTGGTTCGGTAACGAAGCTCCTCTTCACCCTACTCCACTCCTCGAGTATCCGACTCGAGAGTTCACTTCACTATGTCAACAAGCTCCCTTTAGGCAGAGAAAACCGTACACAAGTAGCTTACACCAATTTTCGATACTAAGCCTAATGTCGAATTCTAATCTAAGCTAGAACCGATCTACCACACGCTTGTATTTTAAGACCTAAAATACTAACCCCTCACACAAATATTTCTCACTCAAATACTCCAACGATCTACTTGATCTAACTATTACATAAGACTGTATGAGATTTACTTGATCTACAAATTACAACACAATCGTAACAATCGAATCATTAACTAAACTACAACACTTCGTATCTTGACGATTACGAGTATTCTCCTCTCGCACTTGGAGAGGTAAGCTTGGATCACTTGGAAACAAATGCTTATGATGATTAAATGATCAAAGGTTTGAAAATGTGTTTGCTGATTTAAGACAGAAAGAAAATAGGTGCAAAAGGTGAAAAAATATGTGGGAACAGTCCACTATTTATAGGCAAAGCTGGGAGTCGAAATACATGGCCGACCCCCTTAAATACCCTGCCGGCCTCCTTATCAATCAGGGGGCCGCCCATACCTATCAGGGGGCCACCCCCTATAGGACGCTCTCAGCTTTGTCCTTTTCTGGGAAGGTATTTTTTTTGGCAGTTTTATCCGTTTTTGAGGGGAAATTTTGAATTCAAATATTTATTTTGAATTAAATTTTTTCTTAAATACAAAAAATATTTTGTCTAAATTTTGTAAAAAAATGTTACATTGTTAAAAAATGTAAGGTTCAGGACAAAATTTAAATACCTTTGATCATTAAATAAATTAAGCATTTATTTATTCATACATTTAAGTGATTAATGTCGAAATAAAATTTACGACTAATAACTTGTTTACGTTTAATTTTACATAGAACGTTTTTACATTTTTGTGATTATCAAAACGTAGAGAAGTCGTCGAAAAATATAAATAACGTTTTAGACATTATTTGTATTAACAGTCTTCCCTTTTTTGATGATTACAAAATCTAAACTCATTAAATATAAAATTATTTTTAAACAAGTTTTTAGTGAGTTTTATTTCATTTTCCCCCCTTTTTGTTGAATCAAAAAGGCTTCGTCGATGAATAAATATAAATCTGACGGAACAAACGCTCCCCCTTGATGTGTGCTCCCCCTCGTCTGAGGGTATCAAGGAATCGAGCTATGGTGACTTTGCTACAAAACCGAGTTAAAAAAACAAGTCCAATATATATTTCTAACTACGAGCAATTGTCACGAAAAATATTCAAACATGGCTCAAAAAAATTTGCCAACCAACAATATATATTTGTTTCAACCAATCACCAAAAAATATATATTTAATCAACCATAATAATATATGTTTCATCTTAAAATATATATAAGAACTGACAAATAAATAATGCAACAATCATAATAAAAAACATAAACTTCAAGTTCATTCATTAAACATAAATATTGTGCATAAAACACAATAATACAACATGCATGAAAAATAAAAAAGCTACAAATTTCCTAATTCTTCTTGAATGCCATAGAACTTGCTTGCAAAAGGTAGGTGGATCTTTATTGAAAGCAAAGCAAACATAAACATAGAGTATGCTTAATTTATAGGTAGAGCGGGTGGTGGTGCGGAAGGGTTTTGTGGTGTGGGTTGTGAGAGCATGTGCTCAATGTAGGAAAACATGTAGTGAAGTTCATCCCTTAAACCAAAAATTAGTGCTCGCTTATGGATACAATACAAGCAAGTTGCTCCGTGGGCTTCAAGTAGGTTGAATGGAATAGGATGACCAAAAATAGGTAGTGATCTCATTGATGGTGGTGATGGAGTATTGAGGTGAAACTCAAATGGGGTGATTGGTGAAAGAGTAAATGTGATGTCCATAGATTGAGGGTCTTGTGTAGGTGGTAGAGGAGACACTCTTAGAGGCGGTGAGATGGTAGAGCTTAAGTAAGCATTAGTTGATGGAGATGTTGAGTAAAAAGGTGAGGAATTGAGCTTGGAAGCAATTGATGGGGAAGAAGTGTCTCTGGTGGAGGGTGTTTTGGATGGTGCATTTAGTGCATTTAGTGATAGGGGTTGGTGTTTTGGTGAAGGAGTTTTGGCATCATCTTGAGTGAGGTCAATGAACAATTTTCTTGGTGGAATTATAGTGATTTTTGGTTTATTAGAAAGTCTTGAGGTTGAAGCTTGAGTGGATGCCATTGAAGTGTTTGAGGTTGAAGATGAATAAGGAAGATGATGATTTGAAAGTGAAGAGTGGCTATCATTTCATGTAGGAAAAATGGTATGTGTTGGTGTTGATGAAGCCATTTCCAAATAATGTTCGTATTTGCTGGGTAACTATAGTTGGGCCTAAGTAAATAGGAATCAAAAAGCATAAAGAAAATAGTAAGAATCATGACAGACTGGCTGACCCCCTTAAATGTATGGCCAACCCCCTTATCAATCAGGGGGCCGCCCTTGATAAATTAGGGGGCCGCCACCTGGGTTCCCAGGTTGTCAAAGTTTTTGTTTTCTGCTTGAATTTGTATGAAAATGAGATTTTAGTGGCCATTTTGCAACAAGTCCTATGTGTTAAGCATGCATGTGACTACATATATATTTTAAATGAACTAAAAATGTGCATGGCATATCAACTTTGTAGTAAAAAAATAGCATTAAGCAAACATTAAGATTAATAATCCCATAAGTTCTAAGCAAGTTCAAGTTTTTCCGAATGATTCGGAATAGCATCACACACAAGGGAATAAATAGTCTAACATAATAGTTAACAAACATGCATAATTAAACAATCGTGCTAAATAATTTATTGAAAACAAGTTAATTAAACAACGTCATCTTCATTCATTTCTTCTTTCTTCCAAATACTTATTTGAGAGCCTTTCCAAACGACTTGAACGAACCCCGTTGTTCCTCATTTATTTGTTGTTGACGGTTTAGTAGAATTTTTTATCGCTCAAATAAAGTATCCGCGTGTTGTTGGGAAGTGGTGGGGATTATGTATTCATGATGAGTGAGTGGTGAAAGAGAGTTAAGGTAAGAGGTAGGAGATGGAGTACTAGTTCGAGAAGTACCTTCATTTTGGACTTCTTCGTCATCATTAAATTGATGAGATGATGATCCGCAATGAAAGGCGGATGAAGAGGAGGTGGAATGACGAGCCCTTTGGGTCCCACAGTCATTTTGGGGTTTCCAAGCTTGGACTAGAGCAAGTGGACGCATTACTCAATCGACAACGTTGTAAATACCATTGTCGAGATGTGGAAATAATTCCATGACATGACGAAATAAACGTGTTAAAAGCATACCATAAGGTAGGTTTGCTTTTGGAGTAGCCCTAGCATTCTCAATTCGTTTTGCAAAGAAATAGGCGAGATTGTATTGTTTTTCGACAACAATACAATACAACATGTGAGCAAGACAAGCCGGAAGATGATCCTGATGTCCTCCTAGGCCGAACGCATTCTCACGAATGAGTTCTTCCTAACGCTTCATGTCTTGTTTCACCTCTTTTGTGAGAATTTGATTTGGTGAAAGAACAACATTTTTACTTTTAATAGTGCGATTAGACTCAATATGTTCAAATTGAAGAAATCGATGAATCTCATCGGGAGTTGGTAATTTTGGTGTGATATGGTCCCTCGGGCTCTTGAAAAATAAATAGTAACGAAAGATCCCATTCATTTGTAAAAGCACTTTGACCGACGTATGGAATACGAAGAATTTGCCCAAATTGTGCAAGTGAGAGAGTAATAAATTCGTGTTGGATCATAAACGAAATGAGAAGATGAACGGACTCGTTTGTTTGGAGTGTGACTTGACTATAAAAGTCTAGAATGTAACAAGGAACAATTGGTTCATTTATCTCATAAAGACAATTGAAACCAATGTTAGTAAAACAACGTTCATTATAATTGGATTTGTAATATAGTTCATCAAGAACTCGACCCTTATGAATACATCGATTTTTGATGGGTTTGTAGAATTTTGCAATGGTGGGGGAAATAGCGGATGTTTCGGATACTTTAGGAATGTAAGAATGAGTAAGTGAAGTATCACCAACAATTGCTCGAGGCATATTTAGCACCTAAACAAGATTACAACACAAAAAATACTAATGAATAAAAAAGGTGTTAATTATATATAATATAATATATATATATATATATATATATATATATATATATATATATATATATATATATATATAGAGAGAGAGAGAGAGAGAGAAGGGATATAATGAGAAGGGGTCTTAAAATGAGAAGGATAGGAAGCCATGAGATCGCGCCATGTATCCCATCTCACCCTCTCCTTTTTTATAACTTTTTTTTTTCCCCCCAGCGCAAACGGTTGTTTTAGTCATTTTAAAAACCCTTATTTATTACAATATCTTATTTTTGTAATCGTCTCTCTACACACACATAATTAAATACACAAACAATAACATAAACACATATTAAAATTTAAAAAAATCCGAAAATTTTAAAAAAAAATTCCAAAATTTTTTTTTCCTAAAATTCGCAAATTTGAAAAAAAAAATTCGAAAATTAGAAAAAAAATTCGAAATTTTAATAAAATATTTTTCGAAAAAATCAATATTTTTTGAAAATTCGAAAAAAAAAGTTGTAAATTTTGAAAATTTGAAAAAAAATCGATGTTTTTTTGGAGATTTAGAAAAAAGGTTCAAAAACTTGAAAAAAAAGTTCGAAAATATGAAAAAAGTCCGAAAATTGGAAAAAAGTTCGAAAAGTTGAAAAAAATCGATATTTTTCAATTCGATTATTTGAAAAAAAAATTGAAAATTTGAAAAACAAATCGATATTTTTTTGAAAATTTGAAAAAAGTTAAAAATTTTGAAAAAAAAATAAATATTTGGAAAAAATTTGAAAAAATAGATATTTTTCAAATTGAAAATTTGAAAGGAAGTTCAAAAATTTGAAATAAAGTTCGAAAATTTAAAAATTTTGAAAAAAGTATTTCGGAATTTTTTTTTTGAAAAATTTCCAAAAATTTAAAAGAAAAATCCGAAAATCTAAATAACAAATTTTTCCGAAATTTTTTTTTCGAAATTTTTGTTTTCGGAATTTTTTTTTTGATTTTTTTTCAGAAATTTTTTGAAATTTTTTTTTTTTTTAAATTCCAAAATTTTTTTCCGAAAATTTCTTTTTACAAATTTTTGTTTCAACTTTTTTTCGATAAATATGCATTTTAGTGCATACATTAGAGGTACTTTAGGGCATCCGTTTAAGTAAAATATTTTACTAAATTATAAACTGTAACATTGATTTTGAAATAAGACTTGGTGCACTCCACATTGATTAACTTAGTGCACATAGTAATGTACACATGATATAATTCACAGTTGAATTAAACTATAAAACAAATGATGCTTAAATAGTGATGTAGTAACATTAATAACTATGATTAGAAAAACCAACCTTTCTGAATGCAGTGGGATATTAAATCATATACTTATGCAATAACATAGTTTTCAGTTTAAAAACATATAACATTCTATTATAAAAGCAATTTAATAGAGTCCATTGTTCAGGAAGTAATCCATATTTAAATACATTTGCTGATGTAGTAATTTTTAACTGAGATGTACTAACTTTTTTATACTGGAAAATCACTCACAAAATACATTGAGGATGCAGTAACTTTATTAACTTGAGAAGTACTAACCGTTTTAACAGAAATGCACAACAAAATACATGTGATGTAGTAACTATTTTAACTTGATGTACAATTTTTTTAACTGTAATGCACTAACAAAATATATTGTGATGCAGTAACTTTTTTAACTCAGATGTACTTACTTTTTTAACTGTAATGCACAAACAAAATACATTGTGATGCTGTAACTTTTTTTAACTCGTGAGTACCTTACCTTTTTTTAATGTAATGCACTAACAAAATACAATGTGATGCAGTAACATTTTTAACTGAGATGTACTCACTTTTTTAAATGTAATGCACTAACAAAATACATTTTGATGCAGTAACATTTTTAATTGAGATGTACTAATTTTCAAATTTTCGATTTGAAAAATATCGATTTTTTCAAATTTTAGAAATTTTTCCAAATTTTCAATTTTTTTTCAAATTTTCAAAAAAAAATATCGATTTTTTTTTAAATTTTCTAACTTTTTTTCAAATAATCGAATTGAAAAATATCGATATTTTTTTTTCAACTTTTCAAACTTTTTTCTATTTGTTTTAACTCTTTTTTCATATTTTTTTCGAACTTTCTTTTTCAAGTATTTGAACATTTTTTTTTTTTTCAAAATATAAAAAAAAAAAACACAACCCCAATCGGATTTAATATTTCAAATTTTCGGGAATTTTTTAAAAAAATGTTTTCGAACTTTTTCAAATTTTTCCAACTTTTTTTTGGAATTTTTTTCTCAAAAAAATTGATTCTTTTTTCTCGAAAAAAAAACATTCGAAATTTTGAATTTTTTTTCTAATTTTAGATTTTTTAGATTTTTTCACTGTAATGCACTAACAAAATACATTGTGATGTAGTAACTTTTTAACTGTGATGTACAATTTTTTTAACTGTAATGCACTAACAAAATATATTGTGATATACTAAACTTTTTTAACTCAGATGTACTTACTTTTTTAACTGTAATGCACAAACAAAATACATTGTGATGCAGTAACTTTTTTAACTGTGATGTACATACTTTTTTTTACTGTAATGCACTAACAAAATACATTGTGATGCAGTAACTTTTTTAACTGAGATGTACTATCTTTTTTAACTATAAGGCACTAACAAAAAACATTGTGATGCAGTAACCTTTTAAACTGAGATGTACTAACTTTTTAACTGCAATGCACTAACAAAATACATTATGATGCAGTAACTTTTTAACTGTGATGTACAATTTTTTTAACTGTAATGCACTAATAAAATATATTGTGATGCAGTAACGTTTTTATCTCAGATGTACTTACTTTTTTTTACTATAATGCATTAACAAAATACATTGTGATACAGTAACTTTTTTAACTGAGATATACTAACTTTGTTTACTGTAATGCACTAACAAAATACAATGTGATGCAGTAACAAAATACATTGTGATGCAGTAACTTTTTTGACTGAGATGTACTAACCTTTTTAACTGTAATGCACTAACAAAATACATTGTGATGCAGTAACTTTTTTAACTGAGATGTACTAACTTTTTTTACTGTAATGCACTAACAAAATACAATGTGATGCAGTAACTTTTTTAACTGAGATGTACTAACTTTTTTAGCTGTAATGCACTAAAAAAATAAATTATGATGCAGTAACATTTTTAACTGGGATGTACTAATTTTTTTTACTGTAATGCACTAACAAAATATATTGTGATGCAGTAACTTTTTTAACTGAGATGTACTAATTTTTTTTTAACTCTAATGCACTAACAAAATACATTGTGATGCAGTAACTTTTTTAACTGAGATGTACTAACTTTTTTTCTCTCACTGAGTAATGAACTAACAAAATACAATGTGATGCGCAGTAACTTTTTTTCACTGAGATTCTGCGACTATCACATTTTTTAGCTGTGTAATTCACTACTCACTACACATATCTTGATGATGCAGAAAGTGCAGTTTATAACTGTGCGGAGGTACCACTTTTTAAATGTAAATGCACTAACAAACACTACATTTTGATTTGCATTAGACATTTTTAAACTGACGATTACTCAGTTTTAAATTTTCGAACTTTTTTTTACAAAAGTTTATTTCATTTGAAAATGAATCGATTTGTTTCAATTTGCAAAATTTTTTTTTCCAAATTTTTCGATTATTTTTAAAATTTTTTAACTTTTTTTTTTTCACATCTTTTCAAAAAAAAAAATATTGATTTTTTCTCAAATTTTCTATTTTTAACTGAGATATACTAACTTTTTTACGGTAATGCACTAACAAAATACATTGTGATGCAGTAACTTTTTTTAACTGAGATGTACTAACCTTTTTAACTGTAATGCACTAACAAAATACATTGTGATGTAGTAACTTTTTAACTGTGATGTACAATTTTTTTAACTGTAATGCACTAACAAAATATATTGTGATGCAGTAACTTTTTTAACTCAGATGTACTTACTTTTTTAACTGTAATGCACTAACAAAATACATTGTGATGTAGTAACTTTTTAACTGTGATGTACAATTTTTTTAACTGTAATGCACTAACAAAATATATTGTGATGCAGTAACTTTTTTAACTCAGATGTACTTACTTTTTTAACTGTAATGCACTAACAAAATACGTTGTGATGCGGCAACATTTTTAACTGAGATGTACTATCTTTTTTAACTATAATGCACTAACAAAAAACATTGTGATGCAGTAACCTTTTAAACTGAGATGTAGTAACTTTTTAACTGTAATATACTAACAAAATACATTGTGATGCAGTAATATTTTTTTACTGAGATGTACTAACTATTTTAACTGTAATGCACTAAAAAAATATATTGTGATGCAGTAACTTTTTAACTGAGATGTACTAACTTTGACTTTCATCAAGTAGCTTAAAGTCAGGAGATAGAACAAGACATTCAGTCTTAGTGAAAAGAACATTGTTTTTCTTTTCACACATTTGTGAGACAGAGAAAAGATTAAACTTAAGTTCCTTTACAAAGTATACATCTTCAAAGTCTAATTTCCTAGTCCTAATTTTACCTTTTCCGGTAATTTTACCTCCTTTAGGACTTCTTACAAATGCAACAAATCAAAATACATTGTGATGCAGTAATTTTTTGACTGAGATGTACTAACATTTTTAACTGTAATGCACTAACAAAATACATTGTGATGTAGTAACTTTTTAACTGTGATGTACAATTTTTTTAACTGTAATGCACTAACAAAATATATTGTGATGCAGTAACTTTTTTAACTCAGATGTACTTACTTTTTTAACTGTAATGCACTAACAAAATACATTGTGATGCAGTAACTTTTTTAACTGTGATGTACTTACTTTTTTTACTGTAATGCACTAACAAAATACATTGTGATGCAGTAACTTTTTTAACTGAGATGTACTAACTTTTTTAACTGTAATGCACTAACAAAATACATTTTTTAAACGTAAAAAAACTGACGAAAACGTAAGAAACAGACAAAAACATAAGAAAGCAGGCGAAAACATAGAAAACAGACCAAAACTTAAAAAGACAGACAAAAACGTAAAAAATCAAACGAACACGTAAAAAAACTGACGAAAACGTAAAAAAAAACTGACAAAAACGTAAAAAAAGGGACAAAACTTAAAAGAACT
>BQNB010040139.1:0-47601 GCA_026074375.1 Tanacetum coccineum
AAGATATCAAAGCCGGATCAGCCCGACACAAGGAAAAAGTCAAAATAAGTCAAAAGAGGTCAAAGTCATGAAGAGTCAAGTCAAAGTTGAAGAGAAATGACCATTATACCCTTTGAAGTGAAAGAAATTACCAAAATCAAAACCTATTTCTTGTTTTAAAACTACAAGGGCCAGAAGTGTAAATTTTCGAACTCATTTTAACACTACACGATTGGAAAAGAAATACAAGGGCTAGTTATGCAATTCTCCCAAACTTTTAAACACATCACGCGGTATAACTTTTCCCTAACCGTCCTACAACCGTTTTTCCCGCCAAATCCCCAACAAGCCCAATCGTCCCAAACTCTTTCCCGTTTCTTCCTACACTCACCCCACCTCGTATTTACCCATTTCCACATCATTTTGCACACGTGGTAGCTTCCTATTGGTCCGAACACATCATCCAAGAAATCCAACGGCTAAAAATCAAGTTTATGAAGATCAATGGCTGTGAAGGATTAAAGTTTTCTCATCTTCTCATCACCTTCAACTATAAATAGAAGCTTGTAATAGAGATAGAGTGGTGTGTTAGAGTTTAGTTCAGTTTATTTTGTAATTTTCTCTTTTTAGTTTTTGTTTACTGTTCATTTTGTCGAATTAAGTTTTTTTTAATCTTTCAATTCAGTTGTACTACTTGTTTCTTCTCTTGTACTCTTCTTTTAAAAGCAATAAAGCAAGTTGAGTTGAGTTTGTTTTCAAGTGTTCATGTTATAAGCTGTTTTTAGTTAATAAGCTTGTAATAAGCTCAATTTAGCTTATTTTGTTTCTTTTAGTTCAAAAATTGTTCAAATATTGTTAGAAGCTTTCTTAATACTGATTTTGTCTACTTTAGTTCAAAAATGTTCAATTGAGTTCAATTTTGGAAGCTTATGGAGTAATAAGCAATTTTCAGCTTATTGAGCTTATAGCTTAATGGTCTAGAGGCAAGGTGCCATTAGGACATAGAATTCAGAGCCACTCACTCAGAAAGAGTGGCTAGTGTCTGAGATTACAAAGTTCAGGTTTCACACTCTATATTTCATTTTAGCATTTATAGCTTAATTCATTAGCTTATTGTGTTTACCTCTTGTGCTTAAACCTGTTTAATTTTGTTTAGTTAGTTTAGATATTCAAATGTTTTTAAGCTGTTATATCTAGAATCCATTAAGGTTCCATTTCATGACTTTTAATTCTGTCAATTAGTAGGAAAAGCTAGCTGAGTAAGTAGTGTATTTTGAAACATAAGCTTTAGTTTTTAGTGCTCAATTAGCTTAATTAGGTGAGTTCAAGTCTGAGTAGATATAAGATTTTAGCATTTTTAGTTTTAAAATAGATTTTAAGTAGAAATTAGTTTGGACAGTTTAGGATAAGTAGTGTTTGGGTTAAGATGTTTTTGACTTTTAAAGTCAACATGATTCTGTCAATTCACTTTACACAGTTGAGATTTTCAAAGTAAACAAGTTTTAAATAGGTTTTGCAAGTTAGTTTGTAGAATTTCAAAATTTAGAGCTTAAAAAGTCTCTACTAGCACCAGGACAGTTTTAGTGAAAAGTAGTTTTAGAGTTAAGTGTTTCACTAGCATTCTAGTGTTAAGTTTGGTTAATATAGATTTAGTAGCATTTAGATAATGAGTTCATGAATTCTAATACTAAAGTTCTGGCCTGCACTTAAGTTTTACCAAGTATATCATTAAAGCAGTACTTAACTTAGTTATAATGCTGTTTGCCTTATCTTTTTTTAAAGCTTCTTTTTAGCTCTTGAAACTAGGAGATAGAACTTAATTTTAGGAACCTTAATAGTACTCTATTAGCTCTACAAAAGTCATCTTTTAAGTTTAATCTTTAAGCTCTAGTCTAGCTTAAATGTACCTGCAAAAGTAGTAACAGCAGCAAATGAGATTTCTAGCTTATTTCTTTTTTATTTCTATTTTCTAGTTGTAATTTTCAAATTCTTTTTATCTAGGTTTATCATATATTCATAGGATAGCTTATTTCTAAAATTTCAGTTTCTAGGACTTAAATTTGAGCTAGTTAGCTTATTAGAATTGCTTAATTTCAGTCATTAAACCTGGACCTTAGCTTTTTAAGAACAAAATTCTTGTTAATCTTGTATACTTTTAGTTTCTTTCTTTTTAGAATTACTTTTAGCAACATCACAAGTTTCATTTAGCTTCTTTTGGTTTCAATTTTCATTAAGTAATAAGCAAGAAATAAGCTAGAGTTTAGAAAAGTTAGATTTTCAAAGCAAATCCATAGTTACTGTAACACAGTTTTAAAAGCTAAGTTTCTAGCTTATTCAGTTGATAAAAGTTCATAGTGCTTTTATTAAAGTTGTAGTGTAAAAGCTCAAGTTCAACTTTGTAGTTTTAAGTTTTTGCTAATTTTCATTTTTTAGATAAAGCAAAAATAAGCCAAATCGTAGGGTCTGTTTGGTACTTTTTAGATAGTTAGAGGTTGTCTGTTTTCACTATAGTGTAAATTTCCATTTCTTTTCCCGCCTACCCTTTACTTTCTTTTGTTGCACTTTCTACCCTGTCTTTTTAGAATAATAAGATAGTTTTCATATTTTTAATTTTAGTTTAATAAAATTAGGGTTTAGTTTTTAATTAGCAAAATTAGGATTCAATTGGTTTATAAAAATTGGGCATTTTTGTATCATTTTATTTCTGCACCTTTTTAGTAGTTAAAAACCATTTTTCTTTATTTTTCCAGTTAAATTTGTATTTTCTAGAAATTAAAATAGGTTTTAAGTAATTTCTTTTTCTTAGGAAATTCATAGAAAATAGAAAAATAGTTGGAAAAATCTAATTCTTTTTGTAATAATTTTCTTTTTCATTCTAGTATTTTTGAAAAATAAAAATAGAATTTTAGTGTTAATTTTTAGAAAAAGTTTATTTTTAGTAATTCATTTTTCTTTAGAAATTCATAAAAAATACAAAAATAGTTAAAAAAATTCTAATTCTTTTTCCTAAAATTTTCTTTTTAAATTTGTGATTTTTAGGTATAAAATTTGTTAAAAGTAGTGCCTTAGATTTTAAATTTTAGTTTTAGCTCACGTTTTTAATTTTCGTGTATTAAAATTTCGTGCTAGTTAATTGTTTTTAGTTTCTTTAATCGTTTCTATAGTTTAATTGTTCTATTATATTCGTAGTGTAATTCAAAATTCAAAAATCCTTTATTCATTCTTGACTCGAATCCGAATTATTTCCGAATCTCAATTCACGACTTCGTTGGGATACGACCCGAGAAGAAATACTTCCCGGTTAAAAATATACATATTGTGTTTTCTTAAGTGAGATTTTATCCTTTTATTTTCTCTTGTTTGAGTAGTAATTTGGAAAGAATTGTCACGGAATTAATACTATATATATAAATTTGACTAGTGCTCACAACGCATACCACATGGAATGAATAAGGATGAGGAGTATTTATAAGCATGATACCCTAGTTGTGATAGGTATAGGAGACCACAAGTCCTACACTTATCACAAACCTTTTCATTGTCCTTGTAGCACACGAAAACCTTCTCATTATCCCTCATAGGAACCGGCCACCTTGGGGAGTCTTTGGGGTTCGGGTTTTGTTCATTCTAGTCCTTGGTTTATATTAACGTGAAGTATAAAACGTGTTCTCCGTGTATTAACGTGTGTGCCCCCAATAGGCTCACATATTCGTAATGTATTCGTGTTATTCGACTACCATAATCCAACAAGACCAAATGAAGAGTTGACTCTGAACAAACAATGCAAAATAAGAAACTAAACAACAACATAATAAGAAATACCGTCAAATCTACTTTTTAAAATTATACTCATAAAAACTGATTTGGAACATGTGTTTGATTTAATTTTAGTATACATCAAAAATAATTAGCACTAACTCTTGAATCAACTTAAACTTATATAAAGTTACTAGTAAATCACTAATAACATCAAAACAACAACATGTATTACAAATTTTCTACAACAAAATGTTCCTTTGTAAATTAATAAACTAATGACAGCGTTGAATAATAGACAATTTAACAATCATTCGATTGTAAGTATACTAGATAAACTCCTTCACTTAAAAAGGTAACTTATATCTAACCGTTATAACTTAAGTAGCCATATCTTGTTAAATTAACCCATATACTAGACAAAAACAATCAAAAACTATTTTTCCCTTGAATCAACTAATGGTAACCACGTCATAACATGTATATAAAACAAAAGTTAATGAATCATTTACTTAAAAAAGAAGAAGAAGTGAAGGACCTTTCTGGATGTTGTAATCAGCAAGAGTACGACCGTCTTCAAGTTGTTTTCCTGCAAAAATCAACCTCTGCTGATCCGGTGGAATACCTATATGATCATTCATTAATAATAATAATTATTATCAGATATATATAGAGAGAGAGAATGGAATTGGAACTTTTTATATAAAATAATATAAGGATGATAATTATTACCTTCTTTGTCTTGAATCTTGGCCTTAACATTGTCGATGGTATCACTGGATTCCACCTCAAGGGTAATTGTCTTCCCTGTCAATGTTTTCACGAAGATCTGCATGGTTTTTCTTTCTCTCAACGTTTAAGAATAAAAATGGTTGGGCATGAAGATTATTATGCGACGTGGTTTTATACTCTTCTAAAATTAAACCCCAGCTTGGCCTACACGTTCTTTATTATCTGGGCTTGGGCTACACGTTCCTAGCTTTTGGCACTTATTAATGCTTTTGACATGTTATTGGTACACCTCTTAATACCATGTGTAGTGTTTCCAAAAGTATTTGCAAAGTTTCCCTAAGGTTTTAACTTACCCAAATGCAGTGTTATAATGGCGGCCGATATATCGGTTATCGGCCGTCCACTGATACTATATTTCACTATTCGTCCATAAATATCGGTTTTGGTCAATATCAGTCCATGTCGGTCAATATTGTAATATCGGTCAATATCGGTCAAACTATTTGTTTGACTTAAAAAGGGTGTTTTTTAGGGTTTTATATTAGGATCGGGTCTTATTTTTTTGGACAGCCCACTTAATAATTCTTATTGGAAAAAGAGGGATACGGTCTTTGATTACCTTAGAATTATGGTTTTATTTAAGTTTATTAAACTATTATGGACTTATGGTTTTTGTTTTTCAAGCATGAACAAACCAATCAAGTTAACCATGGAGCTAACTTGGGGCTTAACCAACAAGCTCAAGCTTATCAAGCCCCAGTTGCTCAAGTACCGGTTGCTTACTCAAAGTTCGAGGCCTACACAAAAGCAAATGATGTTACTTTGAATAATTTGCAAAAGAATTGATTTATTCAAAGGGAACAACAGATTTTTACAAAATGAGCAAGAAGGAATTTCAATAGGATTCTTAACATGTTTCAAAGCAAATGGGGAAAATAACAGATCGGGTTCGGGACTTTGCCGAGTAATACTATTCTAATCCTAGAAAATAAGTCAAGGCTATCATCCACTAGGAGTGGTTTAGGCTATGATGGGACCTTACATCCTATGCACTCCTCCCTTATGTCAATCCAGACAAGGAGGATGGTAAGGAAACTGAGTAACAAAAGGACAGTGACAACCCACCAAGTACACAAAGTACCGCAAGAATTCCAGTTTCCGGTTATACAAAATCTCATGATCCGGTGTTAAAGCGGTTAGCAGTCAATTTCTCCTGAGCCTTCTTCTGCCATCATGTTATTAAATTCCTCCACCTTCTAAAAGACCCACCTTCCATATCCTCAATGGATGAAAAGCTCAAAACAAATGGAGAAAATGATATGCAACTTCAATAAGTTCTAGAGAATGTTTCAAAAAGATTGCATTTCAACATTAGTGTAGTGAAGCTTTTGTTTTCATGGCCACAAAGTCTACTCAAATGATGAAAGCTCTTCTTTTCTAACAAAGAAAACACTTTTAGAAGCTGTAACACACCTTTGACCGAGAATTGTTCGGCGGTGATCATGAGAAACTTCCTGAGAAGTTGGGTGATCCCGGTTGTTTCCTTATCCCATGTGACTTTACCAAGATGAGTAAATGTATGGCCCTAGCTGACTTAGGGGCCAGCATTAATCTCATGCCATTAGGGATTTATCAAAAGCTTAAGCTACCTGAGCCTTGTCTACAACCATAGTGACCCCTCGAGCTTGCTATGAGTTAATTAGCCATTTCCAACCGGCCATAGCAGAGGATTGTACTCTGTAATAGGTTGGACATCGTTCCTTCCCACTGACTTAGTGGTAGATCGATTATGAGGTCAATACCGAGTACCTTTGATACTTGTAGGCCTTTCTTAAGGACCGCACGGGTCTTAATTGACGTCTACGGGGAAGAAGAGCTAGTGATAGGATGGGTTATGGAAAGGATAGTCTTTAAACCGGACGGTCGTCAAGACAAAGAGTCAATCCACATAATGGACATTTATGATGACCGGTTCAAAGATGTTTGTGAACAATGGAGAACGTGATGATTCTTCTTTCTCACACTTATACTATTGTTTGAAGAGTTTGACTTACTTGTGGGAGAATTATCCAATCAAAAATGAAGAAGTTTAGTTAAGAAATATATATACCCAGTTGCTAGAAAAAAGGGCTTGTATTTACACTCGGATTTAGAGAATTTTAGAATCATTCAAAGAAGTGTTAGTCATTACCTCAAATTGCTTCCTGTAGGTGCAATTTCACACATCTTCCAAACATTTATTCTTGAGGACTCTTTCAAAAATGGGGGTGGGTATGAGGATCTTAAAATTTATTCTAAACAAGGGAAATTAGACAAAGTAGATCTCATTACATACCCAAGAGAGTTCCAAAATTGGAAAAGAGTGTGATTTTCCTTTTTATGATGATTTTCAAAGTTTCAAGAACTTTTTTAAACCCTCTCTTTGAGAAAAAAGATGATTTTTCCCTTAGAATGACGGAGTCAAATATCTTAAGGCGGAGTTTCATAAGGAAAATCTTAAGAGTTATTGAAACCTCTTTTTGAAGACGACGAGTGAAATGCAATTTTTATTGAGGTATCTAGACAAATTTCTTCCGAAAGTATAATTCTGATACCCTCATATTGATGTCTCTACCAAAATGTATGACTTTGTTAATGATAATGATCTCTTTGAGATGGATTCTAACAATGATGAGTGGAAAAGAATTTTGTATGGAGAGGATTTTAAGAGATTAGATTCTGATAGTGATAAAAACCAAAATTTTGGACAAATCAAGTCTAGTGTTTTTATGAGCTTAAGTGATGAATTTGAACCCGGATGGTTCAAGTTATGTTGAGGAAATGATTTGGTTTGTTATGGATTTTAGGTAAAGTGATGCTTTATTCTAAACAAATCAATGAGGATAAAGTTTTCAACCTGGGTATCCTAGTTGGATAAGAACTTTAATGTATGACCGCCATATGTTTACCACACCCTGCTAAACCCGTTCTTCTGAAATGATGTTAGACTTTGACCTTGAAAATTTTCAAGTTGAGCCTAAGAATGATATTTTGAACCCTAAGGTCTTAGTTTTTGATCCGGGTATTTTTGATAATGTGCTTACGAGGAAGAGTTCTTTAACTCTTAAGATTTTTGACCCATCCTCAATTGTCTCACCTTTCATCCGTACTAATTCTCTAGTTTGGGGAAGGATCCGTCCTTCGGAATTTCTTCACCCTCACTTTTATCCTCCATGATGTACCTTGTGATGGTGAGTCAAGCTTAGTGACTCTTTAATAAACAAGCGCTTCGTGGGAGGCACCCCATGCTTATCTTTTTATCTTCTTTCTATTTTTTTTTCTTTGCTTCCCCAAGGACAAATCAATTCGGGGTCGAGTATAGCTTGTACTCGGTTAACAAAAACTAAGCCGTTTTCGTTTTAAGTCGTTTATGAGCTAACAATGAAAATGATGAGAGGAGGCTTGTTCTCTTTCGTTCTTGTTGGTTGTTTGTGATGTTTGTCTAGGTTTTCCGGATTTTGGAAGATTCATGGTTCAAAATTGTGGAAGAACAAAGCAATGCCCACAATTTCCATTGATGGTCTCCAATCTTCTCTTCATAAAGTGGGAAATCTCTTATCCTTGTCTTTATCGAACTAACATCTATTCTTTTGGCATGACCTTAGAATTTTTGTTTAGATTCCTTTTGACCCTTATTTTTTTTAAAACATTGAGGACAATGTTTCGTTTTAGTTTGGGGAAGGATATCTTCGATATTGACTTGCACTTCACGCAACCTTATTTAATCTTTTAGAATTACCTTTTTTGTGAAAAAAAGTGGAATTTTTAAATTTTTTGCTGCAATAGAAGCTTAGTTTGGGGATAAAAAAACACCACTTTTTGGTTATCGTTGGTGAGAAATATGAGTTAATTTTTGACTTGACCGGGTGAAAATGGACTAGCTAGTTATTCTTTATCCTACCTCTTGGGGGCTAAGCTTTACAAACATCCTATTGAATTGGATTTTAAAAAATGTGGAAGAAACAAGAGTTTATGTTAGTTAAATATATGTGTATTTGCTTTTAGCAGGTTTATTTAGGGGAAAACCTAAAGCTTATAATGATTGATTTGTGTCTTTTTAATCCATAGCTCTTAATTCACCTAAATCATACGTGGCTCTTTTTAATCTTAACTAATTCAACCAAATGTCTTTAGAAACAAAGCCTTACATTTTGAAAAATAATTCACTTTATTATGTAAGGATAAGATTTTTGTTTCAAATTTATAGTTGATTTTCTAAAGTGATATTTTTCATTCACAAAAAATTTAATTATAAAAAGAATGCCAATGAAGGCATTTATAATTTTTTTTGGGCAAATGCATTATTTTTCGTGCCAATGAAGCATTCGCTAAAATAAAATAAATAAAAAGCTATATATAGTTTTAATCGTTGGCGTATCTATGTTGAGAGTGAGACTCGGATGGGGTCGCAATTAAGGATTAAGACTATGTACGTAGAATCAAGGTTCGTAGGCATTCATCACTAGGGAGGCGGCCTAGGTGGTAATTGCAAACTTTAAGGGACTTTGGATTCTAGGCTTTGCTGTAGAAGAATGGTGTATGTCGCGATCATTCCCACAAACGTTAGCAGCGGTTTAAGTGGGGGTTCGAAAACTAAGCACCGGTTGTTGATGCGTAATCCTATTTGGGAGAAAGGCTACTAAGTTTGGGGTTAGAACTTAGAAAAACATTACTATTGCAAAAAAATAATTTATAGTATATTGAAAATAAAAGAATGGTTAAAAATTTCATTTTCTAAAAATCAAGTTATAAGTTTTGTTTCCTAATTTCTTTTAGCTTTGAGTCGAGGTTTATCTATGTTATTAACATTTAAGCTCACAAGGCTTAAGTGTAAAGCTTAGATGGATTTCAACTATAAAGATAAATTGATCTATGGTTGAGTTGAAAAGAGTGCACACATCTTAATCATTAATTTATTCTAGGTGAGTATAAAAGTTCACAAGGTCAATAAGTATAAGAGCTTAACTATTTGACTTATATTGACAATGATCTTGTTTAATAGCTTTGTTTAGTCTAGTGAAAAGTCAGGGAAGACGAATTTTCCTCTTTTGTGCTCTATTAATCGGGAGTAGCCTATTTCAATGAGCCTAAAAGTTGCAAAATTGCAATGATTGCCATTAATGTGTTTTCCATGAGATTAAATGTTGAGAAAAAACTTAAGATGTTTAAAAAGGTGATTCATAAAAGGTGAAAACAAGGGCATTTTGGAAACTTGTTAGTTTACAAAGTGTACGATTAATAAAATTGCGTGAGGACACGACAATCCTTTAGTTTGGGGAATTTTGATAAGTGTTAAATTGTATATATAAAATACCCAGGATTTTGCCAATAAAAGCCAAAAATATGCCAAAAGATGGAAATATGTGTGCTTTTGTGTCGTAATGTGCAGGAAAGGATATTAAAGTCAAAGAGCAAAAAAACGAAGAAACGGAAAAGACAGTGATCATGTGAAGACGGAGGATAGATATCCAAAAGTCGGATCAGTCCCGACACAAGGAAAAAAGTCTAATTAATTCAAAGGTGGTCAAAGTCAAGAAAGTCATGTTCAAAGTTGAAGAGAATTGAATTAACCCTTTGAAGTGAAAGAAATTACCAAAATCAAAACCATTACTTGTTTACTAAACTACAAGGGCCAGAAGTGTAAAGTTTCAAAGTCATTTTTACACTACACGATTGGAAAAGAAACACCAAGGGGCTAGTTATGCAAATTCTCCTCAAACTTTTAAACATATCACGCGGTATAACTTTTCCCTAACCGTTTTACAACTACTTTTCCCGCCAAATCCCGAACAAAACCCAAAACCTATCCAATCCTTTCCCGTTCTCCACTTCTTCACCACCCACCTGTATTTTACCACTTCCACATCATCTTGCTCACCGTGGCAATTCTCTAATTGGTGATGCGAACACCTCACCCATATATCAGCCATCGGTTATGTTCAAAGGAAAGAGATCAAGGGCTAGGAATGATTGAGTTTATATCCTTTCTTCACCCTCATCTACTAAATTAGAAGCTTGTATAGTTAGTGAGAGAGTTAGTTATAGTTTAGAGTTTTAGTTCAGTTTATTTTGTAATTTTCTCTTTTTAGTTTTTGTTTACTGTTCATTTTGTCGAATTAAGTTTTTTTTAATCTTTCAATTCAGTTGTACTACTTGTTTCTTCTCTTGTACTCTTCTTTTAAAAGCAATAAAGCAAGTTGAGTTGAGTTTGTTTTCAAGTGTTCATGTTATAAGCTGTTTTTAGTTAATAAGCTTGTAATAAGCTCAATTTAGCTTATTTTGTTTCTTTTAGTTCAAATATTGTTAGAAGCTTTCTTAATACTGATTTTGTCTACTTTAGTTCAAAAATGTTCAATTGAGTTCAATTTTGGAAGCTTATGGAGTAATAAGCAATTTTCAGCTTATTGAGCTTATAGCTTAATGGTCTAGAGGCAAGGTGCCATTAGGACATAGAATTCAGAGCCACTCACTCAGAAAGAGTGGCTAGTGTCTGAGATTACAAAGTTCAGGTTTCACACTCTATATTTCATTTTAGCATTTATAGCTTAATTCATTAGCTTATTGTGTTTACCTCTTGTGCTTAAACCTGTTTAATTTTGTTTAGTTAGTTTAGATATTCAAATGTTTTTAAGATGTTATATCTAGAATCCATTAAGGTTCTATTTCATGACTTTTAATTCTGTCAAATTTAGTAGGAAAAGCTAGTCTGAGTAAGTAGTGTATTTTGAACATAAGCTTTAGTTTTTTTACGTGCTCAATTAGCTAATTAGGTGAGTTCTTGTCCTGAGTTAGATATAGTTTTAGCATTTTTAGCTTTAAAATAGATTTTAAGTAGAAATTAGTTTGGACAGTTTAGGATAAGTAGTGTTTGGGTTAAGATGTTTTTGACTTTTAAAGTCAACATGATTCTGTCAATTCACTTTACACAGTTGAGATTTTCAAAGTAAACAAGTTTTAAATAGGTTTTGCAAGTTAGTTTGTAGAATTTAAAAATTTAGAGCTTAAAAAGTCTCTACTAGCACCAGACAGTTTTAGTGAAAAGTAGTTTTAGAGTTAAGTGTTTCACTAGCATTCTAGTGTTAAGTTTGGTTAATATAGATTTAGTAGCATTTAGATAATGAGTTCATGAATTCTAATACTAAAGTTCTGGCCTGCACTTAAGTTTTACCAAGTATATCAGTAACAGCCTGTATTTACTTACGTTATTTATGCTGTTGCTTTATCTATTTTTAAAGCTTCTTTTTAGCTCTTGAAACTAGGAGATAGAACTTAATTTTAGGAACCTTGGTAGTACTCTATTAGCTCTACAAAAGTCATCTTTTAAGTTTAATCTTTATGCTTCTTGTCTAGTTAAATTGTAACTGCAAAAAGTTAGTAACAGCAGCAAATGAGATTTTCTTGCTTAATTCTTTTTTATTTCTATTTTCTAGTTGTAATTTTCAAATTTTTTTATCTAGGTTTATCATATATTCATAGGATAGCTTATTTCAAATTTCCAGTTTCTTAGGATTAAATTTGAGCTAGTTAGCTTATTAGGAATTGCATTCTAATGTCAGTAATTTTAAACCTGGACCTTAGCTTTTTAAGAACAAAATTCTTGTTAATCTTGTATACTTTTAGTTTCTTTCTTTTTAGAAATCCCTAGCACACATCACAAGTTTCATTTAGCTTCTTTTGGTTTCAATTTTCATTAAGTAATAAGCAAGAAATAAGCTAGAGTTTAGAAAAGTTAGATTTTCAAAGCAAAATCATTAGTTACTCTGTAACATCAGTTTTAAAAGCTAGTTTTCTAGCTTATCTAGTTGATAAAAGCTCATAGTGCTTTTATTAAAGTTGTAGCGGAATAGCTCAAGTTTCAACATTTGTTGTTTTAAGTTTTTTGTAATTTTCATTTTTTTAGATAAGCAAACATAAGCCATATGTATTGGTCTGTTTGTATTTTTAGGATGTTAGAGGTTGTCTGCGTTTTAACTATAGTGTAAATTTCCAGTTCTTTCCCGGCCTACCCTTTACTTTCACTTTGTTGCACTTTCTACCCTGTCTTTTTGAAAATAAGATAGTTTTCATATTTTTAATTTTAGTTTAATAAAATTAGGGTTTAGTTTTAATTAGCAAAAATTAGATTCAATTGGTTTATAAAAATTGGCATTTTTGTTTCATTTATTTCTGCACCTTTTTTGTAGATAAAAAACCAATTTTTTCCTTTATTTTTCCAGTTAAATTTGTATTTTCTAGAAATTAAAATAGGTTTTAAGTAATTTCTTTTGCTTAGAAAATTCATAGAAAATAGAAAAATAGTTGGAAAAATCTATTTCTTTTTTGTAATAATCTTCTTTTTCATTCTTAGTATTTTTGAAATATTAAAAATAGATTTTTTAGTGTTAATTTTTAGAACAAAGTTTATTTTAGTAATCATTTTTCTTTAGAAATTCATAAAAAATACAAAAATAGTTAAAAAAATTTAATTCTTTTTCCTAAAATTTTCTTTTTAAATTTGTGATTTTTAGGTATAAAATTTGTTAAAAGTAGTGCCTTAGCTTTTAAATTTCAGTTTTAGCTCACGTTTTTAATTTTCGTGTGTATTAAAATTTCGTTGCTGTTAGCTTTGATTTTAGTTTCTTTAATCGTTTTCTAAAGTATAATTGTTCTATTATATTCGTAAGTTGTATTCAAATTCATAAATCCTTTATTCTATTCTTGACTCGAATCCGAGACTTATTCCTCGAATCTAAATTCACGATTTTCGTTGGGATCGTTCCCGAGAAGAAAAGATCTTCCCGGTTAAAATCTACATATTGTGTTTTTTTTAAGTGAGATTTTATCTTTTATCTCTTCTTGTTTGGAGAAGTTAATTGGAAAGAATTGTCACGGAATTTAATACTATATATATTTTATATAGATACTATATATATATATATATTTATATATATATATTTATTTATATATATATATAAGACTATATAGTTATATATACTATATAACATTTGAATTAGTGACTCACACACAGCTATACCAAAACACCGTTCAAAAAAAGGAAGCAGTTGTGAGCGGGGCACAGCTCATTAGCTTGACAGCCGTATATAAATTTGCAGCCATAGCAGGTGTGTGTATCTATTGATTGCTAATGAATCTGAAACGCACTCCGCTCAAGCCTTTAAAGGCTTAATTTAGTAGGTGATTGTTATTGTGTTGTGTGGCAACATGTGATTCTTTATGTTGTTGTGGCGTGGGCTTATTAAGCTTGCAGCCACACCAGCCGTGTTATTACGATTGCAACTATGCCTATAATGTATTTATGCTCTTTTTTTCACTAACTGACGTGGCAAAGTCTTTAAGGGATCTATTTAGAGGCTGTGATGATTTGAATAGGTTTGAACAAAGTTGGTGACATTCACGTTTTTTGACGGCAAAGTATCAGCTTTGCAACCATGGCGGATGTCGCTGCTTTTCTTGATTACCAATGATACTGAACCTCATGCCGTATAATGAGAGCCAGAATAAGGAATTAAAAAGGTACCAGTGTGGTGGGGCACGTTCATTAAGCTTACAACCGTACACGAACTTCTTATTGTGCTTTTCATAACAGTTTGATGCCATTTATAACCGGGTTTGGTCATTAAGTCAGTGACGGGGCATTTACCATGTGATGAGTACAAATGGCTTCGGTTAACTTGAGATCATCCGGGTGTTGGTAAGGCAGTTTAGTATTGTTGCAACCATGCCGGATGTCTCCTGTTTCTTCAATTGTTATCCTATCTGAGCCTCATGCAGAATGATTTTGACACTTTTTACGACGGCCTTTGAAGTTATTTTTTTACACTGAGTTTAATTTGGTGGAAATATGTTGCTGTCTTAAAATGCTTAGAGTGTTAGATCCTGCTATTATTACGGATGGGCTTACGAGGGTTTTTTCAACGGGTCATGGTCACATTATACAAAAGTTGGGATAAGACATCTAATGTTGTGGCTTTCATTAGGAGGGCAGTTTCATTGCAAATGGTTTCTGATATGAGGAGGACACGTCGACATGTTTTATATGTTGGAAAATCTAGAGATGCAAGATACCCGTAAGTTACTGTTGCTTGATTTTATGCCCTTTGCTAATTTTACCTGTTTCGTTTAAATGAACATCTATATATTATCGTTAATCTCCCATTCCCAAACTGCCCTTTATAAACCCTTCTGCGGGTTTTCAAAAGTTGTTGCGTATGTTTGCTGTTTAAAATGCCTGTCTCACATAGAGAGTTTTTTCTTCAAAATATTTACTTACTATGAACATACCTGACTTCTTGTCAGGTAGTCAACTACATCCGTTGAGTAAATTATACCACATCCGAATGGCCGTTGGCTTCTGACTGGTCGCCAGGTATGTTCCCTAAAGCCTGCTAGGAATTTTGTTACCTTTACGCGCGCCCAATCTGTAGAAAAAAGTCTACATTTTGGCTTGCGTGACAGTCGCAAAATCCTTAGCATGTATTTTGATGTGGTTACCTAATAAACATTGCATACTTTCGAAGGCCTAAGACACCCCTCCGACAATAATTCAGGTATACACTATCTGTAGTTGCGCTTTTCCCTCTTATCTTTTATATCATTCTACAAGCACAAAATTTATAAGCAGTAAGGGAACAATAATAAGATATTGTTGTTGGCCTTGCAAGATGTTATTTTAGCCATGATGCTTTTCATGTTGTTTGACGATCAAGCAGGGCTAGAAATAATTCAAGTTAAAGGTGCCGATTATCAATGGGCTACTAGAATGTTTCACATATTATCGTATAAAAGATACAACGTTACAACCTTCTCGGATTTCATATTCCCTGAAAGAGAATGTTGGTGAGAGCACTAGACTTCATATCGAATAAATCATGAGATACGATTTGAGAGGAGAGAAGAAGTGGGAGAAACATACTGCTCTTTAATAAAAGTTATAATGAGACACGAAAGTGGGATTCTGACATATTGCCGATGCGATTAAAATGTTGGTGATATCAGTTATGAGAGCTGCTTTTTGTGTGAGTAAACTGGCTTCGATTGAAACTGGAGATTTTTCGTGTCTTGGGCAGGGGCATACTTATATTACAGTTTGCAACCATGACAGCACGTATCCTCTTTCCTTCGATTTTAGCCTATGCTGTGCCTCATGTACAATAATGTTGCACAATGGTGAATAAAAATGTCTCAAAGTATGTTTGTTACATGGACAAAAAATCATCTAATCTGCCCTGATTCTACTTTAGTGATGACGATCATTCTGTAGATAAAGTTACCATCCCGTCTAAGGTATGTAGCCTTGGTTGTTTGCGTCGACTTTTTTTATTAAACTCAAGGATGATATTAGATTAATTTGTTGTATCTGCTATATTCAGGTAACATGGAAGAGGCAGGACCGAGCGTTACTGAGAAGCCAACAAATGGATCATTATGTCTCAAAGTGGACTTTGAAATTGACGATGATGTGTATGATGATAGATTGCACCAATCAGTTAGAGATCTCAACAAACTGGCCGAGGTTTCCACATAAGTACAAGTTTACGCTGATAGTGGCATCCCATCTCAGGTACGGTAGGCTTGGTTTGTTTGCGTTGACTTTTTTTATTTATTTATCTAACAGGATGATATTGGTATAATTTGTTGCTCTGTATATTCAGATAACATGGAAGATGGCAGGACCGGAGCCTTACTGAGATCCCACAAATGGATCCTACGGTCTCAGAATTGGCCATTAGAAACTCCGATCATGATACGATGATAGCTGCACCATCAGTTAGAGATCTCGACCAACTAGCCGAGGTTTCTCGCATGAGACAAGTATAAAGCTGACAGTGGCAAAGAATATTTACTGCTGACATATTCTTCTAGAAAGAAGGTCCAATTCACAAGAGAGGTAGTAAAATGATTAATGAGTGTTATTTTTTTGTTCAAAGACCATAATATTTATAAGATTTTAATTTAGTTCGCGATGTGTTGGTAAATGTCACCAGGAATTGCTTAATTCGGCCACATATCTAACTAAAGCAACCAACGAGCCAATCAATGAAGACAGATAGATACCATGTACCTGTACTAATTTAACAATTTAAGCTTTACATTTATTACACAGTTATCAGAACCTATAAATGAAACCAGACACATAGAAAACCCATACAACAAGTACTTAAAACACACTACTTAACACAACAAGAGCCCTTATACCTATCTTAGACAAAAGGACATTATTTCCCGTACCCCAGACTTATTTACACAAAGCAAACCATCTCCATATCGTACTTCACACAGAATACACACACAACACATCAAGTTTCAAAAGTCCATGTTTTCCCTTCGCTTCTCGATTGAAAACGCCTTTTTCCTGAGCCAATCAGCTCAATACTCATTTCTGAGTATTGCCAAGCTCTCATCAAGGTTTGGAACATATTTACCCTAAACCTGCACTCAAAAAACTACTGACCATCTTTACCGACCCCCCCCCCCCCACCCCCCCCCCACCCTTACCCGGCACAGGCCTTCCCGCCAGCATGTCCAACTCATCAACAAAACTCTCTCTTTCATCGACAATAGCAGTCGCACGAACACACAAAGCATTTATCTCTCTCGCCAGTCTCAAAAAATATAAATCCTATTTGATTTCCCTACGACAGCGTAATATGAAACGGTCGGCTCCCAATCCGGTAATTAAACACTGATGCGTAGCTCATCACATATTGGAAGTGCTGCCATTGATTGTGTTTTTTAGCCTTGAATGCAAAATACACCCACACCACACTTTAAATAGACATTTCACCATGACTATTCATATATACCGCCTCTCTAAAATACAATGACAAAAAAAACAACCCACATGCCTTTACTATAAAACTTCTATCCATATCCTCTTTAAATAAAAAACAGTAGACATTGCAAACTTTTCAAAAGAAACTGAATTCACAGTTTTTTACTTATATGTGTTTTGCATTTACTTATTTATCAATATTTTCCATTCACTTAGCTAAATACCAGAAAGCAGATATATAATCACTACCAGAAACTAATCTACCACAAACCTAAACATTTATTAAATACTTAGGAAATCACAGAACACATTAAAGCCTTATTAGAACAAGCATACACACAAACATCATCACAGTTATTCGACAACCACAAGAAACATCATGGTATCCACACGTGACAGATAAGCTGCATACGACAAGCGGCATTAACACTTATAAGAAAATTCATCCCACAGAACATTTATTAGACAATTACAAAACACATTAAAGCTTTTCAGTAAACTTATCTTTCTCATAAGCCATTAGATCCGCGTCCATCTATAATTTCCGTAACCTCTGAATCCTCCTATCATCCTTCCACAAGGCATCATTTAGAAACTCGGCTGTCTTAACCGCTATAGCGATACCCGGCACAGCCTCCAGCTCCCGAATAAAATCCACCCTATCATCGTATGCAGCTACCATCTCCTGAAGCAACACACCCATGCGTCTCGCAAACTCGTTATCCTCCTATGCAGCATTTTTGCAATATAACGCCATCATATCCGCCCACTCCCACCCACCAACACGCTCTTGCAATGCCGCACACTTCACCAGCGACATCATTACTTGCTATCTTAACAAAATACAAACACGCCTCTCTTAGAATTAAAACTCAATAAATACGCACAATGAAATACAATTTTATAATATTCAATAAGCTAAAACTACACAACAATTGTAAATAAAGAGAAGCACACATTTACATACTTTTGTTGCTTAGCACTTTGAATCAGTGTAGAATAAACAACATACTTGTGTGTATCATGGAATTCAAACCACATATAGCAACACTCCAAAACAAAACAGCCTTTCAAAAAAACAAAACTCGCTTAGAATCAAAACACCACTGTTAAAAAAAGAAGATCTGCAGTGAGTCTGCATAATGCATACAAAAACCAAATATTTCCAGCTGAGATAACTTTTAAAAAATAAAGATTGTACAAAAAAATCACACACAAGTTGCATTTTGTAGTTCCAACAATGTTAGCCCAAATGCCCTTGAAGCTACAACCATTTGTATCGAAACCTCCTTCTTGACCATGATAAGCTAGAACCAATTGTTGTCTTTTATAAGTTTTGCCAACTCTAGAACACACTTCTTACAGGAACACCCACACACGACATCATAGAAGACATCGCAAAGACAATCGTCTCAACTATACCCCGTCAAATGTCCGACACACAGCCAGCAAAAAAGGATAGTTTAGCAGCCACAACAACAACAGGCCCAAGGCCAGCTACTACAAAAAGGTCTCTCCACACCGGCCTATCGTCAGAGGCAACAAAAAAAGGAGATTGAAATGTTTAAGACAATATGACAAGGCAATATGACAGAAAACAATGTCCAACTTGAATTGTTTCTTGCATTTTGAAAAAGTAGTCGTATGATGTAACTTAGTTTAAGGCAGTGCGGCTTGCTTACTGCATTTTGATACATGCTTTTTGTTTGTCTAACTTGAAATGTTTATGCTACCTTGAAATATTTATGGTAAAATTCCGACTCTTTATTTATTTATTTTTTTTCACCCTTTTTAAACCCGTGCTTCGCGATGAAGCGCGGGTTTTAAACCTCGTTGACTTTATTAGAAGAAAATGTTTATTAAAAAATCTCTAATAAAAATTGTTAATTATTACGCCTGCATATGTTTATAAAATGCATTTAGAAAAAAATGACTTTTACTAAATTATGTAGCAATAATATTACGTATATATTTACGTACAAAACAATTTAATTGAAAAAGGCATGACACGAAAAACAAGCAAATGAGATACTTTTTCCCGCCTTTATCCGGTGGGAAATGACCAATAAATCATCAAAAGATATCCCTTGCGGTATAGTCCCGGATACAAAAAGAAGAGAAAAAATGTAATTTATTATGATATGTATGTATTTGATGTATTTTCAAATGATTAAAAAAATTAAAAAAGAAAGAAAAAAGTGCTAAAGAAAAAGAAAACCTAAAGAAAAAAAAAACTATCAATAAAATAAAAGAAATGCTACATCCACAAAAATTTTACAAAAAATATCCACACAATGACATGGCAAAAGTGTTGGACCAATAATGATGCATGAAGTTTTCTCTTTCATTCTTCTCATCCACCATAATTACATGACACATGTATGTGTGGATATTTTTTTGTATAATTTTTGTGAATGTAGCATTTCTCATAAAATAAAAGGATAAGTTACAAAGACTCTTTCTAAAAACATCATTTGTACCTCTTTGTTTTTTCATTTTTTTTATAATTTTGTTTATATTACAAAACTGTGAAACGGAGTATAAAGTTTAACAAGTGAGAAAAAATACAAAACAAAAACCGATAAAATACTATGTTATACTGTAAAATAAAGAGAATTAATTTGCACACATTGAAATTTGATTGAGACACTCCAATCTGTGCACTGTTGTACGACCTTTAAGATTATGCTTTATTGTTTGTACACCTCAACAAGCATTTGAAATAATGTTCAACCGCTCAAATCTCAAATGATTCTTGTACTGCTAGCATTTTGTTATAAAATTACATTTATACCTCAAATATAAAATTTATAATTTCTTTAATTGAATTATATATATATATTTTTTTAATTTTACACTTTTTAATGACAACTTACCGCCATGTTACCGAACACAATTTTTTTAGTAAGTGTTGTCGAAGAAGTGCGAAAATAATCCCTAAAATAAATAAACAACAAGCTAAATAACCCGCGCGTTGCAGCGGAGCATTATGTTATGCGTTTGTAGGTTTCATAAGAAATGTGGGAAACGTACAACGGGTGACGCTGTTTAACCAAATGCGGGTTTTGTGGCGTTGTGTTTTTTTCATATGTGAGCTTTCGTATTATATTTGGTGCAACTTTCATTCTATCTTCCTGTAGCCGCTGTATTGTGCAAGTGTGTTTGCAAATGAGTGTAAACTGAGTTGTTGTAACAAAAGTTGTGCTTTATGCACTTTTATATCAGCCTATTGTTTTTACCTAGGAGAAGTTACTTGTGTGTTACACATAAGCAAAATTTGTGCTTTAGGCACTTTTATGGCGAGCTATTGCTTTCGCCTAGTAGAAGTTTCTAGTTTCTTACACATTACAATATTTAACATAGGGAGATTGTCTTAGACACAGAATTATTTATAAGTCTTTAGGTTTCTTGCCTGGGCTTCTTTTCAGTAGCTTCATTGTCTTGGAATAGTTCCCTTTTCGTTGTCTTCTTTGTTGCTTTTGAATGTGCCTCCGAGCCTTCGCTAGAATCTTTTGTTGATGGAGATACAGTTTTAGTGGTTGTTGGTGTCGTACCAGGTGGTGTTTGTTCCAGAATGTCTTGCGGTGGGGTTGTTGCAGGATGAGGTGCTGGTAGAGCTAACAGCGGTTCAGGAGATGGTTTGAAGGCAGCATGAGCTTGAAGTTCAAATTTCCAGGTTTAGCACCTTTGCCAAACTGGTATTGAAAAATGTACCTTGTATTTTTGAATTGCTTGAGTACATCCGGTAGGTGTCGGGTGTCTTTGATTTTAGCATCATTGACGATATCATTGCAGTCTGGGACGAAGCTATGTGCCTCTGGACTGAAGCAGGTGAGAGTTGCTGTGCGGGTACCGTCATTGATTATTATTCTGAAACAATACATGCGATGTTTTTCCATGTTAGTGCAATCATAGGCTATACACAGGTTATGAGCATAGTTTATAAATGCAATTAAGAAAACCTATCAAATAAGCTAATTTTTTATTATGTTCTTATTTGAAGTAATTTATTTCAGCAATATATAATAAGGTAAGCAGTTTGGATAGGCATCCCAAATACCTAAAGCTGATTATCAGAACAGAAACCTTAAACGCGAAAAAGACACATTCATACCCGTAGTTTGGTGTTGGAGGTTGTGGGCCGTAATCTGAGCATTGTGGGTCTGAGGAACTTTCGGGTACTTTCTTGTTACAGGGGATGCATTTTCTGTATTACCATCCCTTTGCAGCAGTAATTTGAGTGACGGTTGCTTCCGTTGTAAACCTTACTCGCTGTAATAGGTCTTTTTGGTATTAGAATTTGATATATTTTTTTTACTTTTTATGAGTATAGTGTATGTTGGCTATAATACCTGGTAATGCCGTGGATTCACATTGAGGAGCGATTGTATGGAAAAGCGGTTCCTCGTTTTTTCCTCGTCATGCGTATGGCAAGGCTGTCTTTGTATCTCAAGTGATTTAGTTGGGTTGATGAACTCCGCATACATGTGTTGCATAGGGGAGTTTAGATGGATAAAGTTATGTAGCAGCGTATGTATATGTTAGGAACGTTGGCTTACACGTTCAGGATATAGTGAACTTGGGATGTTGGGATTTAGGTAATAGTATGTTGCAGGAGTTGCACTTAGGTGTAGAACTATGATTTTGAGAATATGTTATTTTTTTGGTTATTTATTCTCATACAATAAATGAAATTGGTATTTTGATCAGGGTATACCTCCATATCTTGTCGTTACCCATGTTGAACTGACGGCGGTTTTGGCATTTGTGCGTATGTACGCATGTCAAAGTTGTCTTCTGTCTCGTTCCATATGACAAATGGCAGGTTCAAGCCGCTGTTTCAATAATATAGGTTTTCGTGTTACTTATTTTGTAAATGTAAAAGCGGAAAATTTTAAACCAACTTACTCTATATTTTGGATATCGATTATCCGCCTTGTCGATCTGCTTCTGGTTGCGTCACCGGTGATGATAGGATCGCTAATTCGATGGATACATCGTATGTAATCTGTTGATAAAAAATAGGATCATTTTTTTTGTTGGTATGTGCTTATATAAAAAGCATGGTACCTGTTAGAGGTGCGTCGCTCACATTTGCCTTTGCTTGGACCTCATTGTAGGCTATAAACTTGAAGTAGTGTTCGGGGAATGGGTCGTTGGCAATTGGCTCAATGCTCGTATATCTGCCAAAGTTAAGTGTTGTTTTGTTGTCAAGTGTCCGTTGTCATTTCTTGGTTTCTGTGCACAAAAAGCGTGAGATTTTGTATGCATTGTTCAGCTGCAACAGTTGATCGAAGTAGTCCGTGTCTTTTAAATCCATGTTTGCTTGTATGGCGTTCCCTGTAAATATTGAAAAAAGGTCACCACATCGGCAGACTGTATTACTATTATTTGTGGTATTTACATGTGAAAAGTTGAGGCGTAGTACCTCTTTGTCTAATAGAATGCAGCCGAAATTAGATGGGTCCTTGGTTTTTACATTCCTTGCAATCCATTTTCGGTATACTCGGACTTTGATTGTTTTCTTTGTGTGTGTTAGCTTGATATCTCGAAGGCTGATGATCTCTGGTTCAGACAACATGATCTTCCCTTTGTCTGCTTTGGATTGTATTTCGCTGGCCTCTGCCATTGTTCTGCAACATATATAGTGAATGAGATTAGTTTACAACAATGTAACGAAGATGGTAATTGTATGATGTTCAGTGGTTATGTAAAGAATATGTAAAAGAATGTATTTCTAATAAAAAGCATGGGCCAAAAGTATGTATTGTGCTTGTAAACATGCTATAGAAATGGGTCATTAGTAGACGGCCCTGTTTGCGACTGTTACTGTAGAAAATCAGATGATGCACTACAACACCTTCTGTTTGGGTTCACAAACAACAGAAGTTATTTGTTTTTATTTTTTGTGCTAGACCTTGTATCTTTTTATAACCAAGTCTACTAATTTCTGTTTGGTTGTATATATGTTGTTCGTATAAAACAAACAACCCATCACTAAAAACAGCCAAATCCAAAGCAGCATAGAAGTTATCTTCAATATTCAATAGCTACAACTTTTCCTAAATACTTCTTAACCAAATCCGGATATTTCCCAATCGCCTCCGAAATCGAGCAAACAATAACTCCGGATTTCTTTAAAGCCTACATATGGGTCGTTGCAGTTGAAACACTATCAAGAACAACATCCATAGCAACATTAGCTAACTGATTGAGACACTCCAATCTGTGCACTGTTGTACGACCTTTAAGATTATGCTTTATTGTTTGTACATTAAGTAGTTGTTTTTGGCGACAAGCGTTTTGGAGCGACAAGCAGTAAGCATTTTAGATGAAAAGCGTGTTTGACAACACCTCAACAAGCATTTGAAATAGTGTTCAACCGCTCAAATCTCAAATGCTTCTTGTAACTGCTACTAGCAGTTTGTTACTCCCTCCGTCCCTAAATAAGTGTCCACTATTGACTTTTAGAGATTTTTTCCATTAACTTTGACTTTAAATTATTTTGTTTATGTTATATAATACTTAATGAAAACTATATCAATGAAAATACATTTAAAACTCGATCTATTCATATATTTTGCATCAAGTATTATATAACACAAAAAGAAATAATTAAGGTCAAAGTTGCAAAAGAATGACTTCAAAAGTAAATAGTGAACACTTATTTAAGGACCGATGGAGTATAAAATTACATTTATACCTCAAATATAAAATTTATAATTTCTTTAATTGGGTTATATGGTTTTTTTTATAATTTTATACTTTTTAATTACAACTTACAAATATATTACAAAACACTTTTTTTAAACAAATAGCTCCTGCTAACCGCTCCTGCTAACTGTTGTGGAAGAAGTGCGAAAATAATCCCTAAAATAAATAAACAATACTTTTAGACAAAGTACAAATACAAAACATGTTCCTAGTCAATCTCCCCACAACATCCGTTTAAGGTTTAACTCACTAACCCAACATCTCACCCTAAATTTTCACATAGACTCTGTGTTTTAGTGTGACCATCTTCTGAACTTAGTCAACGGTATGTACAGTTGGTCAATGTGTGTGTTTATGTTTTAATGTTAACTGATCTGATTAATTATAATAATATTTTGGTGAAGCTGAAATTAAAGATGGCAGATGGAGAGAATTCATTGCAGTATGTGAAGCTGAAAAAAGATCAAGCTCCTGTTGATATCAATCCAGGAGAGCTTAATCAGCCCATTGACGTTCCTCAAGTACTTTTCATTACAATTATGGATCTGTTTATTTATTTGCTTACTATTTAGATGCTCAGCTTTTAGGAGGTGTTTGTTTAATCTAATGGGGTGTTTGTTTAAGCTTACATTTGGGCTTATAAGCTTATTTGTTTTTCGGCTATATCATATCATAATAAACTTGCCCACAAGTCTCAAAACAAACCGGAAAATTGGGGCTTATGAAATATAAGCCGAAAAACAAATAACCTCATAAGCCCAAATATAAGCTTAAACAAACACCCCGAATTCCAACCATTTCCTAAATTAACTTATATTTCACCCAATAAATATCTATTTACATCACTTTGAGTATATGCAATATTTATTAATTTGAGACTGATTTGTGATCTGGAGGATTTTGAGCAATGCTCCAAAGTTGGATATTTTTTGATGCTCCATTCTTCATGTATGGAGAAAATGGTGGTTTGGAGACTATGGCTGGAGATGGCGTTACGAGCTTATCTCATTTCGGCTTGTGTTTTAAACTTTTTATGAAAAACAAAGGTTGTAATTTGCTCATCTACCGTCCACTAAACAATGTTGTAAACTATGTCTTGGAATGTATGGTATTCAAACTAGTGGACAGTAAATAGGTCAATTTCAATGTGCATACTGGAACAAAACTTGAAAGTTGGTAACAACAAAAGGAACACTTTTTAGTTCATGTACTCCCAGGTGGGACATGAATGTAAGTACATAGCTATTTTATGCCCCTTACTCTTTTTTTACACCAAAATTGAAATAAGCAGATGTTTTACTAGACACTCCAGTTTACTTATAAGCCGGGAAAAACAATCAGATAAGCAATCCTTATTGATTGATTGATTTGAACATAATAAAAGGCTACACCAAAAAAACCTTGTATGAAGGAAATTTAATTATCAACTAATTATTATTAACGCGGTGTGTTTAGGAAGCTTCCGAGAACTGCTTATTGTGTTTTAATATAACATCCTTTTTAGGGTGTTCAGGATTGCTTATCCAAACTGCTTATTGGATTATTTTGTGATTAGGAGTTTCAATAACCAACTGAAACTAGTTATCCAAAACAGGTAAGCCATTTTAAAAACCAACCCCCGCCTCTCCTCTTCCTAAAAGGGTGTTTGTGATTGCTTAGTAAAGCATCGTATCAAGTATCAACTTATGTTCTGGTACACCTAATAAGCATTCCCTAATGTTTATGCTTATCAGCTTTACATCTTAATTAAGCTCTTTGAAATGTGCTTATTTGAAACAGAATTTTCAAGTATGGATAGAAGTCCAAATTTTAACCCACCATACCTTTTATCTTCTAAGCATCATTTACTTTTTTGGTCATTGTACATGTATAATAAGAATTTTATTTCATTTTTATACAACACAAGTAACTATATACCAACTATCCACATACTATCTTCTTCATTATATTTATACAACTTAAGCTGATAAGATGTGGGGATTCCAAACACCCTAATTGTGTACGTTCTGTTAATTGATAATAAGATTAGGATCTGGAAATTATATTGTATACTACTAAATAAACCCTTTTAGAACATTCAGATTAGGCCTTTCTGTTGTGGTGAAGGTTATAAATAGCGTGAGGCGTGACGTAGCGGCATAGCCAAGTCTCAAGCTTTAGCGTGAGGCGTGGCGACATGGCGTTTTTAAGGCGGCAATTTTTTTTATAGATCTATATCATATTTTATAATTATATGAGTGGTAAATATTATTAAATTCAAGCCTAAATCCAAAATATTAGTAAATCCAAGTCCAAATATCAAATTTTAGAAAATCCCCTAAACACTTCAAAAAAACTCGCCATGCCTTACGCCTTTGCCTGCCTTTTCACGCCTTAACTCACGCCACGCCTAGAGTCGACGCCTTGGTCTATTTCGTAACGTAGACGTCGCGCCTCGCGCCTTGGCGCCAGGGGCGGAGCCATTCATGAAGTAGTGGGGGGCGCTGCCCCCAACCTAACTCCGGCCGATATCCAAAATGCATAAGGAAAAAGTTTATATTGATAGCAAAAGGGATGAGTGCCCTCAGGCAAATAGTCAAAGTGCCCTCGACAATTATAAAAGTTACCAACAAAAAGATTGATCTTTAATGTCAAAACCATTTTTCGTCGTTCACGTCGGAAAAAATGGAGTAAAGGAGGTGAAAGAGAAGTGACAAAAGTGATTTGGAAGTTGTGCCAGCCATCACGTGTTGTTTTTTAGAATATGTACTTGTTTACAAGATAAATAAATTATACTTTAATATACCTGATACTCTTTTTCTTTTTATCTTTTTCTGGTTTTCACCCCTACATCATAGGCTATACTTAATAGTAATACAGTAGTTAGTACCATTAGTTTAGAATATCAAAATTTTAGTCTACAATTTGTGTACATGTAAAAATTGAGCACGGACATATTATTATTGATATCTTGAAAACGACGTGTTTTTAATTGTTGAATTAAACCCGACCCGATTTCTTTTCAGTTGCACTAAGATAATGGGAGCATCTTAGCCGTAATTTTTTTTTGCCCCCCACACCCTTATTTTCTGGCTCCGCCATGGCGCGCCTTTTAGAACCCTGGTTGTGTATAGATTTCATTAGTTTTCTCGCAATTGAATTCAGGATAATTTTGTAGGTGTTTTACTAAAAAATTAAATGTTAGTGTAAACATTAATATTCTATGGAACATACCAAATTTGAGATTTTTGATGTCCATCCCTATAAAGTATAAAGCTCAAGTATCTTGTAGTAATTTATTACTACATGAGCCTAAATATTCTGAAGAAGCAACAATGACAATACCTAATTATCTGTAGGTATTTCCACTATGTCTAAGTGAGCCATTTCATTTGAGATACTATACTTGTACCTTTAGGAACATCAAATTATGCTAAGTTTCCATTGGATAATTAATATCAACATTACTAGCATAAACATATCTATAATATCCATGCTGACAACATTACAACTTTACAAGTGATAAAGATTAAAGAAAACTTAACTCTATACATGCAAGTTTAGCAGGCAATGATTTGGATGTTGCAATTTATTGGTTGTTCACATACTTGTGTTTCAAGTTACAACATCCAAAGAGCAACAGATTCCTTGTTTAGGAGTAGTTTGTCCAAGATATCACGTATTACATTTTACAAATTCTTGATTTCCTTTTAACGTTGCTTAGTTTACAGTTGAATGTTCGCGAGTGTGATGCATGTGGACAGCCTTTACCTGAGAACTTTGAGCCTCCTGCCGTTGAGCCTTGGACAACTGGTATATTTGGTTGTGCTGAAGATATGGAAAGCTGTAAGTTTCTCTTTGTATTTTACAATTCCAACAGCTCTTTGTTTCATCATCCTTATTAAATATAAGAACTTACAAAAGTTGTTAAAAGTGACAAAAGAGATGTCATCTCATCCATCACACGATAATTGTTGAATATGTTTTAGTCAACAAGTTTTTGGAACATGTCTGACTGTTTGTCAAATATCGAGAATAGCCTTTAACAAAGGCAAACAAAAAGACTTAAATCGTTACAATCATTATATATTTAGCAATATAATGGACAAACATTTTTTTTATAATAAGTTCCCAATAAAGGAGTTGCAACACTTCACTTGGGACGAAGAGTGTATTTGCTCTCACACCATACTAAATAGATTTTTGCGAAATCACGTTTGATTTTCTTCATTTGTTATATTATATATCTAGGCTGGACAGGATTCTTTTGTCCATGCATTCTGTTTGGGCGCAATTATCAAGCTGTGAGAGATGACTATGCTTCTGCAACCACTCCATGTGTTCTTCACGCAATTTTCATCGAGGGATGTTTGGTACTTGCTGCAACAACAGCAGCATTTCATGGATTTATTGACCCAGGGACACAATCTCTCATCTGTGAAGGGTTGTTGTTCAGTTGGTGGATGTGCGGTGTGTACACTGAAAGTGTGCGAAAAATGTTACAGAAGAAATACCATCTTGAGGTAATTACAGCTTCTTACTAGCTGTTATATATTTTCAATATCAACCGAGAAACAACTACTAATTGGAAATATAGCAAACTCCATAAAATAGTACTTGCATATTCGTCTATGCTCCTATTCAGTAATTATATTCTAGTAATTTTAGCATTTTTGGTCCAATTTGGTAATTTACAGAATAATACTAATACACTAGCCCGTTAAGCTTTAATTACCAAGCAGAGGTATAAAAGAAGTGTGATTAGCCTTGGAAAAAAAGGTGAATTTAGAACTTGAGTCTACCTAAACGTGAAATCTCGCATTATGTTATATTATCAGTCGTTATATATTCTTAATTACTTTGTAAGACTTAATACGATCTTTTACGTGTTTAACATGCAGAACTCACCATGTGAACCATGTTTGGTGCACTGCTGCTTGCATTGGTGTGCTGTATGCCAAGAACATAGGGAGATGAAGGCACGGCTCAATGATAACTTTGTGATGCCAATGACCCTCGTTAATGCCCCTCCCATTCAACAAATGAATTCATCTTCTGCATCATCATCATCTGCAAATGTCCATGAACATCATACCAACTTACAGATGCAACCTCTATGATACAACATTATACGGTGTTACAACCTACATCTATAGAGTTGTTTTTGCACACATAATTGGATCGGCTGTTTATGTTTTTATCATGTTGTTTCTACAGGAGGAATATGAAATTTATATGTATTATTAATATTGTAAACTTTCACAACATAGTTTTGCGTTATATGAAAGATGCAACTTTGAACAGAAATTGAAAGTTCATTCGGATCAAGTCATAGTTGTTTCACATTGTTTCACTCGTAAACGTGTTTCGTTTACGTATGCACAACCACCAAATAAGTTAATAACTCCAACACCCTATTTCTCTTCAAACAATGTCTTCAGCATAAGAATTAGCAAATATATCCATATTTACATTGGTGAAAACAGATCAAGACCACTACTTTACATGTGTTAAACATTTTACTACTTTACACGTGTGATAGGTAAAGAGTGCATTAAATGTTTCTATTTTAGGAAAGTGATACTCCCTCCGTCCCTAAATAAGTGTCCACTTTTGACTTTTTAAGTCTTTTTTCATTAACTTTGACCTTACATTATTTTGTTTGTGTTATATAATACTAATGAATTATATCAAATGAAAATATATTTAAAACCTTTACATTGGCAAAAACAGATCAAGACCACTACTTTACATGTGTTAAACATTTTACTACTTTACACGTGTTAAACATTTTATGGTTAAGTAAAGAGTGCATTAAATGTTTTTATTTTAGGAAAGTGATATATTTTTCTTTTGAGAATTGTTGACTATTGCATTTTTTTACCAACTTTGTAAAGTTGTTTGATCCCGTGAAGATTTGCTTTATCCCTTTTTGCTTTTGTAGTTTTCTCGCTTTAGACGTTTTAGATACTTGAGATTCTTTTCTTAGGGCACGTTTGGTAGAGAGAATTTTAAAGATTAGAAAATGAAGTAGAGAATAAAATTCAGAGATATGAAATTGAACGAGAAATGTATTGAATTCCACTCTTTGGTAACGCAAGAGAATTAAAAAAGAATAATCACAAAATATTTTTCTTCTTTTAAAAAACTACAAATAAAGAGCGATTATAGTATGATAATTCCACCATTATTTTTTTGCGAGTCAGGTTACTCTGGTCGGGTTAAGCCTATTCGGACCTGACCTCGATTAAGCCTATTCGGGTTGGGTTACTCGAGTCGAAATTTTTTATTCGGGTGAACTGAGTAACCCGAATGCTAGATAGGGTCGGGTATCGGGTTGAAAAAGTTTGGCTAACTCGGCTCGAGTCGATCCGATTGACCCGAATAAAGATTTTTTTAGGGAAAATTCCGAAAAAGGTCCAAAAATTTTGGTGCTAGTCACCATATACCCAAAAAAACATTTAACCCAAAAGAGACCAGGGCGACTGGGCAACTTAACCATATTTTGCCATGTGTCTTTTTTTTTAAAGTACGAAGTGTGTAAGTGGGGTGACTTGTTCTTTTTTGGGCAACTTATATTTAGGGCGACTGATTTTTTAGTCTTTTTACATTAGTCTGAGTTTGTGTGTGGAGGGTAAAGGAGGGCAACTTCATTGTTATCATTAAAGATGATGTCATCAATGTCAAACAAGAATTGGGTAGCAGGCTCAAATGGAAGGGGACTCTCTGGTGCATCAGGTTGATCCTATTGTTGTGGGCTTTGTTCTTGTTGTGGAGGGATTTGTGTTTGAGATGATGATTTTGTCATTTTTGTTATGAGGGTTTTGAGGTTTTGATTTGTTTTTTTTGGTGTTGAGTGTGTGTTTTTGATGAAAGATGTTTGTTCTGTGAAAGTGATTTATGTTTTAGTGTGATTGGGTTTATATGATTTGTGAATTTTCATAAACTTCTTAAGAAATTGATAAGTGCCATTTGGAAGTTATAAGGTTTGATAGAAGTTTTAGGGTTTGTATTTGCATGAGTGATAAACTTTTCATTTAATGAAAGTCATCAAAAATGTTTTGTCTAACACCTAGAACAGTGAAAAGCCGTTTATTCAACTATAAAAGTAGGTGAGAGAAAGTGGTGAGGTCATTTGAACGTTTGAATATCATTTATAATAAATAACTTCTTATGTAAGAAATCATTTAAAGAAAATTATATTGATTTTGAAAATAACTTTTACTTTTAACACTGACCCTTAATTAATGTTTTGAAAGAGCTGAACTAGGTTCAGGTTTGGTGTTAAGTTATGCTGAACAGATTTTGGTAATCCTTGTCAACATCAATGCTCCAGCGAAGGCGACAAAACTACACTGCTCATGCAAATCCATGAACGAGACATATGTGATTGCTCAGTTACTTCACTTGAGAAAGCTGAAGAGTTAGATCAAAATTAGGGTGTACACATTTGGTAATCTTTGTCAACCCTAATGCTCCAGCGAAGGCGACAAAATCACACATGCTCAGTCAAATCCATGAATGAGACACATGTGATTGCTCAATTACTTTACTCGAGAGAGCTAAATATTAAGATTTGGTGAATGTGTTGAAACTGAACTGAAGGAAATAAATCAGTTTTTGAAGTTTTTGAAGTTTACCAATACCAATGCTTCAGAAAAGGCGACAAAATCACATATGCTTAATCAAATCCATGAGTGAGACACAAGTGATTTCTTAGTTACTTAACTCAAGCAAGCTAAAGATAATAAGCAAAAACTAAACTGACACTTAACAATTAAAATTTATGTTCAGTTTTGGTGGAAATGCTGAACCTTCAGTTTTCTTCATTCAGTTTTGAAGGTTCAGGTTTTGTATCATCAATGTCCAGCATACATAGTTCAACAATCAATCTTTGAAAGTTGGTTCATCCAAAGGTTTGGTAAAGATATCAGCAAGTTGATACTGAGTGGGAATGAAATGTAATTCAATGTCCCCTTTTAAGATATGATATCGGATAAAGTGATATCTGATATCAATATGCTTTGTTCTTGAGTGCATGACTGGATTATTTGCGATTGCAATAGCACTTGTGTTATCACAAAATATAGGTACCTTATCATAAATGATGTCATAGTCAGTAAGTTGACTCTTCATCCAAAGCATATTGGCACAACATCCAGCAACGGCTACATATTCAGCTTCAGCTAAAGACATAGCTACAGATTGCTGCTTTTTAGCACTCCAATACAAGTTTGCCTCCTAACAACTGACAAGCACCTGAAGTGCTTTTCCTGTCCATGTTGCATCCAGCATAGTCAGAGTTCGAGTATTCTTTTAGGTCAAAACCTAAACATTTTGGATACCAAAGACCAAGACTGAGAGTACCTTTCAGGTACCTAAAAATTTTCTTTACAACAATAAGGTGGGATTCCTTAGGATTTGCTTGATATCTTGTACAAAGACAAGTTGAGAATTGAATGTCAGGTCTGCTTGCAGTTAGGTACATTAGTGAACCAATCATACCTTTGTATTGAGTCTCATTTACAGATTTGCCATTGAGATCATGTCCTAAGTTATTCAGGGGTACCATTGGAGTTTTCACTGATAAACCATTTATGTCATACTTCTTTAGCAGATCCTTGACATATTTTTCTTAGTTGATTGAAATGCCTCTTTTAGATTGTTTAATCTGAAATCTAAGGAAATAGGTGAGGACACCTATCATGCTCATTTCATATTTTTGAGTCATCAGTTTGGCAAATTGTTTGCATAATTTTGTGCTGATTGACCCAAAAATAATATCATCAACATAGATTTAAACAAGAATCACATCAGTTTTAGTTTTGTAGACAAACAATGTGTTGTCTATCTTTCCTCTCACAAACTTGTGTTCTAGAGAAAGGTTGAGAGGGTTTCATACCATGCTCTTGGAGCTTGTTTAAGTCCATAAAGAGTTTTGTCCAATTTGCAGACATGGTTGGGGAACTCATTGCTCTCAAAACCCGTAGGTTGTTTGACATAAACTTCTTCTTTTAGTTTTCCATTTAGGAAAGCACTTTTCACATCTATTTGATAGACTATGAAGTTCATGTAAGTGGCAAAGGCAAGAAAGATCCTGATTGCTTCAAGTCTTGCAACTGGAGCAAAGGCTTCATCATAGTCTATGCATTCTTGTTGATTGTAGCCTTGAGCTACAAGCCTTGCCTTGTTTTTTTATTACAATGCTAGTTTCATCTCTTTTGTTTCTGAATACCCATTTAGAGCCAATTATGGTTTTACTATAAGGTGCAGGAACCAGAGTCCAGAATTTGTTTCTGGCAAATTGATTTAGTTCCTCTTGTATGGAATTAACCCATCCAGGATGCTTAAGTACTTCAGATACCTTTTTAAGATCTTCTTCAGATAGAAAATCTACAAATAGACATTCATGAGCTGAAGCAACACTAAGTTCCTTAGCCATGACCCTAGTAAGCATTCCAGCTCCTGGATTACCTATTATGTTAACCAACTCAATATGTTTATCCTTAGACCATCTGTCTTGAGGAGCTGAAGAGGCCATGGATGGGATGGATGAGGGAGATTCATTTTTAATTGATGAAACTGCATTTGGTGCTGAAGTATCCTCAGTTGGAGAGGATAAAGGTTCAGTGATCTGAACATTTTTAGTGTTTGGAAGGTTATCAATGATATGATTATAATTGTTGTGATTTGTGTGTTCAGGTTGATCATGATTTAAGATTTCATCAGCTTGAACATGTTAGGACCAATAATATATATCATTTCCACTTACATATCAAGAATCAAAGATAAGAAATAAGAAGAAAAGAGAAGTAAATTTAGAGAGAAGTTGGAGAGAAAGAAAGAGAGGTTGGATTGCAACAAAGTGTGTGTATGTGTGAGAAAAATGAGACAACCAACCCTTCTTCATTATGGAGAAGGGGTATTTATACCCTAGGTTTTGAGCCGTGGGTTTTCCATAGGTGGGATGGGCTCGGGTTTGCTTTGGGATTTAGCACGATACACATACAATATTAGATTAACTAATGAGCCGAATTCCCGTTTCTAGCCTATTACAACATATTGTGTATAAAGACCGAGCTTCCCTATCCAGAGACTGGGCTTCTATTTCTGACTCAATATTTTGAGACTAACAATCTCCCCCTAAGCTTGGTTTCTGATAGATTTCGAGCTTCCATGTTAGACTTGATATTTTGAGGATAACAATCTCCCCCAATGTGAGGTTTTTGAATCCCCTGAGGTAAGATCTTGATTCAAGCTTCCTTGGACTTGTTGAGATTGCTTTGTTGTTTGAGTTCTTGAGTCATTATCTTGGTCTTTATCTTGTTGTAGGCTTGTTCCTTCATGCTTTGTGATCTTTGATCTTGAACCTTTGTGATTGTCTTTTGACTTTGTCTTGTTAATCCGAGATCTTTAAATATTTTCCTTGTTTGTCTTTAACGTCTTTGCCATCTTGCGATCTTGTGTTTTGACCAACATGCTCATACTTTGCATCATCTTGAAAGCTTGTAAACTCCTCTTCTTCATCAAGGCTAACAATCTCCCAGAGAATGCTTCTAAGGCTAACAATCTCCCCGGAGAACACTTCTTTGTTTGACTTTGAAGATCTTTTATATCAGAGTTGCGGAAGTCTTTGTCTTTAATACTTGAGCTTACTTGATTCTTGAATCTTGATGCCAAATGTATGTCTTTAAAGCTTGAATATGAGCATGTGGTAATGAATCCGACTCTGCTGGAATGAGGTTGTAACACCGTCGTCAGTACCTGCATTTTAATGTTAGTGATAAACAGATATGGACGAATATGGCTTTGTCATTCGTCATGGTTCGGTTACATTAACCTCCGGTTCCGCGAGGACCGTTTTACAGTATAAATATTGTACCTGTGATCAGGTAGATTTAATTTAAGAAGAATCTCCTTGACAGGGTTTTCAGCTTAAAGTGTTAGATCCTCTAACGCAAATGCATTAGATTCACCGTACTTGCTTGTTCTCATTACCAGAACGTCACAAAGCAGACAACACGGTAAGAGTGAATCACATAGTTACTATCTTTCTAGTTGAGTCATCAATTCATTTACTGGACCATTATCGATATTTAGTTGACATAAGCTTGATTCATATAGAATCTCGCAAGTCAACTACCGCAGATATGTTTGATGTTGACTCTGGAAGGATTTCTATTCGTCACTGTAAATACTGAAGAGTATCACTCTGAATGTTCTGGCAGAATCACAAGGATAATGCATAGGACTCTTGTTTACAACTTGTGAAATTAATGATGTTCAACAAGTGTTTGTCATGGAATGTGTCCTAATGATATTTATTTATTGATCTCTTGGCTCTAGACTTAATTTGTGCGTTTTGATTTTAGTAATCGGAGGCTGGAGCAGACTGCCACATATTCAATATCAACTAACTCGGAGTGAGAAAGTCAATATAAGTCGTGTGTATCTCCGTGACAAATGAGACAAGTATCTGTTGAGTGAAACTTGAATGGCCGGGAAAGGTTGTGCAGTGCATCACTGGGTCCATGATGTCTTGTCTTCAATACCAGAATTCATCTTTGTGAATCTGATAGATTATGTATTGACCCAGTTTCCGCCTAAAGTGTGTGGAGGGCTGCTTTGTTTTCACCCTTTATCCATACATTTCTTTTTCATTCTTCAACCCCTTTAATGCTTACCAAGACGTCATTACTAACATCTTGTTGTGATTGTTCTGGTGTTAGCTCAACCTTAGTTGGCATTATTCCCGTTCTTATTCATCTCCAATCATACCTAAGGACTGTTATTTCTAACTATGGAGCTCCGGTTCTGGTTGAATCATAGGACTAATACCTAACCTAACCACCTTATGACTTCAGAATCGTCATGAAATCATAGGTTGTCGCTGTCTTTGATCGTAACCAATAAACCAAGTTTGAAAAATCAATCAAAAGTGTCTTGCTTATAAATCAAATGGTTTGAACACTTTGAGAGTTTTATTCTTTTGAAATGCTCCCCCTACACATGTGAAGAAAGGGTTATGCACTTAGAGTCTTTAGATCACTTATTATATTCTAGATCAAATTTTAATCACATTTCTCCCTTTATTTTAAATACTAATTTACTTAGTCTTTGAAATACCAAGTGATTAAAATTTGTCATGAAAAATTATGTAGGGAAAAATGTTACAACATGAACTATGTGAAACTTTTCTTCTTTCTCCCCCTCAATTTTACATATGTTTGACACCAAAGCAAATGATACCAAGTTGTAATTTGAATATAAAATTAAGGTAGAGGCAATGTTGAACACACAATTTTGAAAGATTATGAATTGCCATTGAAGAATTCTTAAAAATTATGCTCAGACACTGGATCATCTTATAACAAATATTCTATTCTTAACCATGTCATTATTACCAATTTGTTATGAAGATTAGTTTAAATGTTTTGAATACAAAAAGAATTTAAGAATAGTATCCAAAAATATTAAAGCATTGTTTTTTGAAAAACTCCCCCTCAAAATAGAACCAATTGTAATATTGTCGTCTTTTAAAGTTTTATGAGGGATGAAGTGTTGAACACACAATTTTGAAAGATTTTAAATTGTCATTGAGAAATTCTTGAAAAATTGTGTTCAACTTTTGAAAAACCACATGTTAGAAGACTTCTTTTCTAACTCTAAGGGTAAGTGAACTTATGCGTACATTGTCCTTTTCTTAAGCATAAAACTTTCAATGTCTTGTATAACATGCTCAAGACTGAGAAATTTGATTTTCTTGTTGTTAGGATAAGTTATCTTTTAGATAAACTTTCCTTTATTTGAAGTTCTGGTTATGTACTGATTTGCACATAAGCCATAAAGAAAATTTAAAATGACATGTTTTGAAACGTTTGAACTCTTGCTCGAACTTCATTTAGACACCCGTGTCAATATTAATCGACATTTCTAGGCACGTAAATGTTATCGATTCCAAGAGACATGTTGAGAAGATTCTTTTTGAATTTTTTTGATTTTGTATTTACTTTTTGAAATTTTATATTTTTGTTTTTGGTTTTATAGGTTTTATATTTTTGTATTTTGCTTTTCTCAAAAATATTTACAAGTCGATGTTTGATGAAATATCAAGCAAATTCCTTTGTCAGAACCTCTAAATCTGCTAGAGTCAAACATCTCATACCAATTCATCTGATGAGATACTAAAACCTTTCTTTGGGAAGGGATTTAGTAAACATGTCAGCCAATTGGTATTCAATTATGACAAAGTGCAATTTAATTATACCACGTTCAACCTATTCCTTTATGAAATGGTAGCGGACATTGATGAGCTTGGTACGGGAGTGTTGCATGGGGTTGCATGATATTGCTATGGCTGACTAAGAGTCGCAGTACAACGGTATTTTGTTGTAGTTGAAGCCATAATCCTTAAGTTGTGTCCTCATCCACATTACGTGAGCACAACTCGCAGATAACGCCACGTACTCCGCTTCTGCTGATGACATTGCAATGCAATCCTGCTTCTTTGACATCCAACTGACTAGCTTATCACCTAGGAACTGTATTCCTCTAGTAGTGCTTTTACGTGTATCAAGACATCCGGCGTGATCAGCATCTAAAAAAGCTATTAGTTCAAAACCAGAATCCTTCGAATACCAGAGTCCCATATTGATGGTTCCCTTTAGGTATCGGAAGATCCTTTTAACCTCTTTGAGGTGCTTTTCCGTTGGTCTTGCGTGATAACGTGCACAATAACATACTGCTTATACTATCTCTGGTCTACTAGATGTCAGATACATGAGTGACCCGATCATACTACGGTAGTTTGTTTGGTTATCGGGTTTTCCACTCAGGTCTGCATCCAGTTTAGGTTTAGTAGCCAATGGTGTACCAATGTTATCACATTTATCCGTACCATGCTTTTTGAGTATTTCTAAAGCGTACTTGACCTGGTTGATAAAGATACCTCACGGGGATTAGTAGATCTGAAGTCCTAAAAAGAATTTCATTTCCCCCATTAAGGACATCTCAAATCTACTGTGCATTAATTTTTCAAATCTTTTAGAAAGTTTTGGTTTGTAGACCCGAAAATAATGTCATCGACGTAAATTTGCACAAGAAGAATGTCCTCCCCTATCTTATTGGGAATATGGTAGGGTCAATAGTACCTTTAGTAAAACTTTTGGACATCAGAAAATTTGAGAGTTAATCATACTAGACTCTTGGAGCTTGCTTCAATCCATATAGAGCTTTTCTTAGACGGTAAACTTTTTCTGGATGATCAGGATCAACGAACCCATCTGGTTGAGCAACATAAACCTCCTCCTTTAGTGGACCATTAAGAAATGCCATTTTAACGTCCATCTGGTAGATTGGAAAAGATTTGTGTGCTGCGTAGGCGACGAAAAGCCAAACAACTTCCAAGTGAGCAACTGGAGCAAAAGATTCCTCAAAATCAATACCCTCTTCCTGTGCATACCCCTTAGCTACAAGTCGTGCTATATTGCGAATTACAGTTTGATCTTCATCCTTTTTGTTCTTCCATAACCACTTTAGCTTGATGAATTTCTTGCCAAATGGTTTGTCGACGAGTTCCCAGACTTGTAGTCTGTCGAATTAATGAAGCTCATCCGGCATTGCCTTGATCCATGCGGAATCCGCCATTGCTTCCTTAATGTTTTTCGGTTCAGCAGTACTCATGGTGAGCGCGAACATACACATTTCAGCGAACATATACATTTCAGGATCTGTTGCAAGTTGTCGCTGGGTTTGCACTGACTTGGATAGATTTCTACGAACTTGTTCTAATGGGTGATCTTTAGTCCATCGGTGTTTAGATTGATGACGTTGGTAGAATGTATGCATGTTCGAATTATCAACATTGCGAGAAGATGACTCTGCTTCTTCACATACCGGTATACTGAAGATGTTGTAAAATTCGTTTTCATCAATATGTGCATTTGCTGCTTGAACATTGTTGTTTTCCTCAACATTGACATTTGTTGTTGGAGTGATCGGTTCTGTTGTAGGTGGAATGTTTGATGTAGGTTGTGTGTCTTGTTGTTTAGAATTATCAGAGAGAGAAGAAGACTTTGACACACTTTGATTGCCTGCAGTGTAGTATTCTTCGAACAAAGGACTGAATAGAAAATCCAACTCTTGTAATGACGAAGCATTTGGAACCAGCGTTGAACTTGAAAGTTCATTGTTGTGGTCATGCATTCTGAGTTCTGAACGGTTATGATCAGAAGTCTTTTGTAACTGTGGCACGGGGCCAGAGTTGTCATAATCTAACGCCTTTTGTCGTTGGGGTACGAGGCCTGAAGTGTTATTATCAACAGACGTCTCAGACAATTCCTTAATTCCATCAAAGTTGATATGAATGGATTCAACAATCAATCTGGTTCTCTTGTTATAGACTCTGTATCCCTTTGACGTTGTAGAATATCCCACCAAAATGCACAAATCCCCTTTTCTTTCATCTTGTCAAGTTTTTCACCATAGCTGGTTATGTAACAAGTGCAACCGAAGATGTGAAGGTGTTTGATAGAAGGTTTTCTGCCATTATTGATGTGATATGCTGTCTTTTCTTGTCTAGGGATGATAAGAGATCTGTTTTGAGTATAGCATGCGATTGCAATTGCTTCAGCCCAAAAGAATAAAGGTAGTTTAGAAGCTGAAAGCATCGTTCGAGCAGCCTCAACTAGAGTACGGTTTCATCTTTTGACAACGCCGTTCTGTTCAGGTGTTCGAGGAGTGGAAGTTTGATGTTCAATGCCTTCTTCTTTGAAATAAGTATGGAGTGTCTTGTTTAAGAACTCTGTGCCTCTGTCAGTTCGAACAGTAATCAATTGAGCTTGAAGATTGCGTTGAATCATCTTAAGAAAGTCTTTAAGTACTTCTGGTGTTTCATCCTTGGTTCTTATAAAGGGAGTCCAAGTGTATCGAGAATAGTCATCAATGATCACCACAATGTATTTCTTTCCATTTATGATTTCAATCCGCATTGGACCACATAAGTCCATATGAAGCAAATTTAACCGTCCTTTAGAACTTGGAACAGGTTTTTGCCTTGAAAGTACTTTATTTTGCTTTATTCAATTCACAAGATGAACACAGTTGATCTTTGACATATTTCAACTTTGGTAAGCCGTTCACAATATCCTTCTTTGAAAGCAAGTTAATGGTGTCGAAATTTAGATGAGAAAGTCTTCGATGCCATAACCATGCTTGAGTTGGTGAAGCTTTAGCCATGAAACAGATTGGAGTTGGTGCAGATGTTTCTTAAAGAGAAATTGTATAGAGATCAGATCCACGATTACCAGTAAGTAAATCGTTTCCCTGAAGATCTCTCACAAAGCAAGTAGATTTTCGGAATGCAACCTCCAAATCCGCATCACAAAATTGACCAACCAAGAAGAGATTGTGATTGAGGCCTTCGACGTAATAAACCCTTTTGATCGTGATATTTCTTTGAACTAAATCCCCGTAACCAAGAATTGGTGCAAATTGATCATTGCCGAACCGAACCGTACCTAGATATTTTTCAACAAAATTGCATAACAACTTGACATTGCCCGTCATATGCTTTGTGCACCCAGATTCAACAATGAATAAGATGAGTTGAATAATCTGCAAGAGAATTAGATGATGGAACATTTGACAAATTGGATCCTAAAGTATTTGTGAGTTTCAAGACATTAGTTATCCTAGATGCATTATCTATGGTTGGACTAATATTTGTATTCACATTTTCTTTCCTAACTTTAGGCACCCATTTCATTTTTGTCTTAGGAACCCATTTATATCTTAATGGGCATTGTTTTTCTATCCACCATTTCCATGCTTTGTTAGTTTTCTCATCAAGCATCCTATAGTAACTCTTGGATTTCTGGATAGTGGAGTCTGATGCAACTGTTTTCTTAGGGGGTGTTGCAACAAATTGGTTCGCTCTTCTTATGGGTTTTGTAGTTCTAATGGGCACTTCTTGAGGCTTCTTAGATCTAGAATTCACGTCATTTAAAAATTTAGAAACACAAGCATCATGATTCGAATTAAACACACATTTTTCACAAGTAACACAAACAACATTAACATTCGAAGTTATGGATTTTAAACTGTCATTACACGCAGTTACATACTTTGTTTTATTAGAAATACTAGAAATCCTATGATGGTTTTCTACTTCAGTCTTCTTAAACTTCACTTGACTATTGTTTTGCACGAGCTAATCTTTCATTTGAGTGCTCTTAAGTTGTGGCCTGCTAACACTAGTTCTGTGAATTACTCTTGTAGAGGTAGATACGAGAGGATTAGTATTCCTAGAAGTCTGAGGCAACTGTGGTTTTCTAGTTTGTGTTATCCTAGTGTCAATTTGATACATTCTTGGTTTAATCACATTTGTGTTTCTTACAGCTTGCCTTGCTGTTGGAGGTAAAATCTGTGTAGTGACTGGTTTTGATAAACCTCCTAACACATTAGTTTTGGTAACCAACTTTGTCGTTTTGAAACTTTTCCTCTCAAGAGAGTTTGAAAAAGGAGTCGGTTTTCTTAAAACTGATGGTTTTGGAATCCTAAGAGCGTTTGGTTGTTGAACAACTGATGGTTTATCAAACTTAGTTTCCACAGATTTTCCTTTACACTTCTCAATGAGTTTCTTTAACTCATTTATTGCAATGTTCTTGTCTTGCAGTTGAGCTTTCAAATCTTGTATTTCAAAGTATTATGCACGTTCTTTTAGAAATACAGTTGATCCGTTTTGTTTGCAAACTGTGTCATTTTTCAATTGTTCTTGACATTGTTGTAAAGCAAGTTCAAGAGAAATCGAGTGTTTTTCTAATTTATCAAAACTTCCTAAAGCACGTTGTAAACTTCTTTACTAACATTTTTAGTTTGTTTAGAAAGCTAAGTAGTAAAGTGCTGCTAGTAGTAAAGTTCAGACTGCTAGTACATAATTACTACTGTTAGTATATATTAGTACTGCTAGTACTAATGTTACTATTGTTTATGTTTATTAGTACTGCTGGTACAAAAGTTTATGCTGCTGGATTACAACTGCTAGAAGAATTACTACTGTCAGAAGGATAAAGACGAAAGTAAAGAGATAAGGATTGTTATGAAGATAAGTATTGAGTTATTTTTATAAAAAGATATGTATAATGTATTTGTTTAAGAGATTACGTTTTCTTTTAGAAAAGATCTTGATATCTTAGGAAAGTATTATAAGCCTTGTATGACTCCTTGGTGTATAAAAGGGGGTCCTAGGGTATAGAATTCGTGGGCATCATCATATACAAGTTTTCATAGTTGTGAAGTCGATTAAAAAGCTTCAAGGTTGTAAACCCTAGTACTAGTGAAGAGTACTCGTATTATTGATCTAATAATATTAGAGCATTTGGTTATATCTTTGTTCATTCACGATTACTGTTTTATTCATAATACTTCTAGGTATTAATGTGTAGATTCCGCATACACTTTAGTATACATACAAAAAGTCTAACAATAAGTTATTTTGGATTTATCCAAGGTATTTTATTCTTACATAAATTTCATAATTGTTACTTGTTGCATTTTCATAATTTATAGCATTAAAATGAATTTATTTAAGTTTTTATACATTTTTCTTTCATTAGGGGCATTTTGGTCATTTTACTCTTATGGAGATTTTTAGGTTTTACAATATATATGTTGAAGAGTTTCATTTTCACCTTTGTCCTCAAGGGTAAATTGGTAATTTTCCATAGTATTATATTATATATTTTACGCGTATCAATCATTCAAGTCTTGCCTGTCAAGTCTTCTTAAGAAGCCTTGTATGTCTCCATGATAGCTTGAACTTCCATCAGCTCTGGTTAATTTGTAAACATACATGTCTTTCGCTTCCATCTTTCCCAGCAACTGATATTCCCAATTCACAATAGGAAATTTTCTGGATAGTGGCTCATAGTCCACTTCACTGTAATCATTAGAAATTATCTTTAAACTTAACCTAAGTTCTTCCTTCTCCTTCTCATACTCTGCTGCTTCTTCTTCTGTAACATCCTTTTATAGATTTCATTAATTTTGGTTTCTTGGGTGACTTATGTGTTGTATATGATCCTGAAACTCTTTTTAATCTTTTACCTGGCTTCTGAGCTTCTTTCTCTGAATCCATTGGTGTAAAATCTTGAATCCTCTTTTGCTGTCTTTCATACAACCCTTGGATTTCTTCATAACACTTTCCTTTCAACTGACTGTGTTTGTAACCACCCATGTTCTTTAGATAAGTCATCATAAGATTCCTCAACTGTGTTTTAGTAGGTGATTTGTTTCTGATTGCCTCTACTCTTTCAGCTGCTAACTGTTTCCTTCTCCTTTCAAAGAATTTTGCCAATAACCTGGCCCTTTCTTCAATTGTATACTTCTCTTGTTCTTCTTGTGTCATTCTAACAGCCAATTCATAATCAGCATCCATCCTTACCTGCACCTCATCAAACATTTCAGCTATAGCAACCTTAGAAGCCTCTTCTTGTCTTTCCCTTTCGACTCTGAGTTCTTCATCCAATTCTGCTTGAAGTCTTAAGGCTACTTCAGCATCTCTTTCCATCTGTGCATCACCTTGAACCTTTTTCTTTGTCTTCTCCACAGATTCAGTCTCCTATAGAATACCTTTACCTTTGTCTTTATGATCAATGGTTGGAAGAGGTTGAAGTGTAGTTATTGATCTGATACTTGTTCTTTTACCAAAGAGTCATCAGAATTTTCCTTAGAAGCGTCTGATTTTTTTATCACAAACAATGTTAGACTCTTGCATACTATCCTCAGAACCATAACTTTTGAATTCAGGCTCTTTGAATTCATCAACACCAGAATAAGACAAATCAAGGATAAGGTAGAAGAACAACATTATACCCCAAACCCTTTTTACTTTTGTCAGTTATCTGACTCTCTAACAACTTGTTTAGGTTATTTGAGGCATTATTAATTTTCTCAATTTTAAATTTAACGCCCTCTTTTTCTTGCTTAACTTTTTTAAACTCACTTTTAAGCACATTTATTTCATAGTCTTTGCAAGCTACTTCCCGTTTAAGAACTGCAACTTCCTTACTAAAAAGAACCTCATTCTTTATATATATGATAAGTTGTTCTTCTATAGTTGCTAAACCTCTTTTATAAGTAGCTGCTGTAAATTCAGTTTGATTAAGCTTAACAATCAAATCATCACACTATTTCTTAAGAGTTTCATAGTTTTTCAAACAAGTTTTAGAGCAAGTTTTATCATTGTTTACCTTAGAGTTTGAAAACGCCATTAGAGCCATGTTTTTCTGAACCTGTTCTTGTGCCATATCACTCCAGTCAAAACCTATACCATCTATAGCCAACATTGCCTTTGAAGATGTGTCTTCATTGTTTACATGCTTCCTAGTGTTGTCTTAATTTTTGAACTGGCCCTCTTTGTTCCTTGGTGCTCTACATTCCCTAGAAAAGTGTCCCATCTTGTGACAGTTGAAACACTCTACCTTAAATTTATCATACCCAGCAGTATCATTTGCATTAATGAAAATTTTCTTTCTTGTCCTCAGAAAGTACCTCTTTGGCCTCATACTTAGTAGAGAGAGCTGCCACTTCAAATCTATTGCTTCCAGATCATCTTTATGAATTTGCTCTAAGTCCTGCTATAGGAGATTAGAGCCATTGGAATTCTCAACCATGAAAGCATACATAGCATTATCACTGAAGCTAACAGTACTAACTTGAGGACTAGCAGTGTTAACATTAGGGCAAACTGTACTAACTTCATATGCAGGTTTAGCAGTATTAACATCATTAGTACTGCTAGTTCTTGGAGTAGTCATAAAGGCCAAGTTTTAAGCACCTCTACTTGCACCAACAGATTTCTTTATACTTTGTTCAACAATTTTGAAGTTGTTGTACAAATCATCGATGTTCATTGTTTCAATTTCAGCCTTATTCATCCAGACTACAACATGAGTATTCCACTCAGTGGGCAAGTTTGTCAAAAAAAATTAATTTAAGTCTTCTTGAGTGATGACTACACCTAAAATTACAAGCCTACTAACAATCTTCTAGAGCCTGTTAAAGATAGAGTCAAGAGACTCTGTGCTTGATGCACTAAAATTTTCATATTGTTGCTTCAAAAGTGTCTTCTGTGTTTTCTTAGTGGCTTTATTACCTACAAATCGTGTTTCGATAGTAGCAAACATTGTTTTAGCATCATTGTACTGACTGAAAGTAAGTTGATGTTCATTGGGAAGAGCCATGAGTAGCAAGCTTCTAGCCTTCACATCATTCTTCTTGTTGGTCTTTTCTTCAGCAGTTACAGGTACTGACATCTTTGTAACTGAAGTACCATTCTCTTGTGCTGTTTGTGGTACAGATACCCATGAGTTACCATTCTCTATGACCTCCCATAAAGCATAGTCTTGTACCTGGAAGTACTGCTTGATTCTTATCACCCACATCTCATACTCACCTAGTTTGAGTATGGGTAGCTTAGCAGTAGTATTACTATGTGCAGATTCAAATTCCATGACTTCTAGATCAAAGTTTCTCAAAGCAAAAGCTCTGATACCACTTGTTGATCCCAATCCTTGATCGATTCCTTAGCTTGTCTAAGGTTAAATTACCTTGGATAAATCCAAAATAACTTGTTGTAGAAACTTTGTATGTATACTAAAGTGTATGCGGAATCTACACCTTAATACCTAGAAGTATTATGAATAAAACAGTAATTATGAATGAACAAAGATATAACCAAACGCTCCAATATTATTAGATCAATAATACGAGTACTCTTCACTAGTACTAGGGTTTACAACCTTGAAGCTTTTTAATCGACTTCACAACTATGAAAACTTGTATATGATGATGCCCATGAATTCTATACCTTAGGACCTCCTTTTATACACCAAGGAGTCCTACAAGGCTTACAATACTTTCTAAAGATATCAAGATCTTTTCTAAAAGAAAACGTAATCTCTTAAACAAATACATTATACATATCTTTTACAAAAATAACTCAATACTTATCTTCATAACAATCCTTATCTCTTTACTCCGTCTTTATCTTTCTGACAGTAGTAATTCTTCTAGCAGTTGTAATCCAGCAGCATAAACTTTTGTACCAGCAGTACTAATAAACATAAATAGTGGTAACATTAGTACTAGTAGTACTAGTATATACTAACAGTAGTAACTGTGTACTAGCAGTCTTAACTTTACTACTAGCAGCACTAACTACTTAGCTTATATTTTAGACCTCAACTCTGAGCAGTCTTAACTTCAACTAACAGCAGTAACTCCTATACTAACAGTACTAAATTATACCAACAGTAGTAACTAGCAGTAGTAACTTTATACTACCAGTACTAACTACTTAGCATAATTATCATTATGTACCTCAGCAGTAGTAATTCTAAGAATCATCTTGAAGTATTTTAAGTCCCAACAATCCTCCCTTAAACTTGATGTTCATCTTCTGAATCTTCAAGTTTCTTCATTAAAAGTCTTCATTACTCTCAGGAAGATGCATTCAATGTCTTCATTGACCCTTCTGCTGCTTTACCATGAGCTTGAGTAGTTGATAGCATATCTCATTCTAATAATCAGCTTGAAGTTTCTTGTTGAGCATATTTGTGATTGTTATTGGTGTAAGATGGTATCTTTTCTCAACCAACATAATAATATGTACATTTCCAAACCTTACAAAGTGCACTCCACAGGAATCAAACAATTTCCAACCAATCACTTTGTATCCTTGTAGATTTCTCCATACATCACTTTTTATGTTTGGTTCAAACATGACTTTTAAATCACCCTATAATACTCTTTCATGCTCATCTTCAGGCCTTGTATCACCATGCTTTGTTTTGACCAACTTCCAGAGAGTCTGCAAGTCTTCTCTGTCAATACCTTGAAGCATCCTAATCATAGAAGAATATCTCTTGAAACTTCCATCAGCTCTTATCAATTGATAATGTGTCATTATTCCTTCTCTAATAAGCTTGTATTCAACAATCACTGGTGGTTTGGTAGCAAGTGGTATAGCATCAATTGCTATATCATCATCTTTGACTGTCACCATATGCTCTTTTAGCTCAGCTTCATTATCTACTTTAACTTCTTCATTCTCATCAGTCTTTTGCTTCTTAGACTTATCAGATTCCAGCTTACCCCCTACTCTCTTTGTACTACTATCTTGTGCAATTTCTGCCTTTTTAGAACTGCTTTCATCCTTCTTTCCACTGATTTCTTGAGCCTCTGTATTCATAGCCACAAAAGAATTTACTCTCTTTATTTCCTTGTCAAACAACTTTTGGATTTCATCATAGCTTCTGCCCTTTAGCTGATTGTGTTTATATCTATCCATATGCTTAAGATAGATAGACATTTGATTTCTCTTTTGTGTCTTAGTAGGAGGTCTTTTTCTCTTTTCTTGTGCTCTTAATGCAGCAAAATGTTTTCTTTTCTTCTCCATGAATTTCATAAATAGTTTTGCCTTCTCTTCATCTGTCAACTCCTCTTGCTTTCTTGTTTGGAGTCTCTCAGCCAGCAATCTCTTGGTAGGAGGTCTTTTTCTCTTTTCTTGTGCTCTTAATGTAGCAAAATGTTTTCTTCTCTTCTCCTTGAATTCCATAAATAGTTTTACC
>BQNB010040140.1:0-44085 GCA_026074375.1 Tanacetum coccineum
AGTTTTTTAACAGATTAATCTTTGTGGTTTATGAACTGGTATTGAAATAACATATCTGGTTCAAATCTGATTTTTTTTAGCGCTTAAAAGACAAGAACATATCTGGGTTTATTCTTATGTTCCTGGTTGCGTTTTGAAGAAAAAGACAAAAGTACAAAAGTACAGATTGTGTTTTGACTCTCATGACATTGCGTTTTGACAGGATCGGATTGCGTTTTGGTGGTTGCGGTCTGACGTTGCGTTTTGCCAAGTTGAAGACCCTTTTTGCAACATATACAAAGGTTATATTGCCTGCGTTTTGTGTATGTTACGTTTTGTCTCAAAACCCAAGACTGTTGCGTCTTGGTTGGTTGCGATTTGCCCCCTAAGACATTGGTTGCGTTTTGACTCAAGAAAAAAAGGGGGGGTTGTGTTTTGTGACTCTTGCGTTTTGCTAAACCACAACACAAACCGAGTCAACTCGGTTATTACCGAGTTGACCCGGTCAAACTCAATGAGTCCAAGCCAACAGAAATGATGAAGAAACAGACTCGTTCCAATCCACAACAACAATAAACAACATCAATAGCCTCATTAAAACATCTCAAATCCATCCCAACAATGACTAAATCTATATACCCTTTGTCACATTTCAAATCCACACATCCATCTAACCTATCCCTATCTTCACAATCAATCAAGACTCGAATCTAAATGATACTAAGATCTCAGATTCAATTTTTGTGTACTCACAATTAATTCATGAACTTCAAAGAGATCAAGAACACGAAAATAAAAAAACTCATCATTGATCTTTGTTAAGCAAAGCCCTTTTTCAATATACGAAAATCAAGAGAGACTTATAACAATCATGCTATAATCTTTCTTTCTTTCGATTTCTGATAACAAGAAAAGATCAAATGAAAAAACCTACCCGAGACCACTAACGGATCTTGGAGACCTTTCTTGTTCGAATCATTTGTTGAATAAATATGGGGCTCGAATTACAATATCAAAAGGATGATTGTTATTTGAGTGTGTGCCTTGCTCTTGTATGATAAGAAGGTGAGAGATGGATGAGATGGGTCAGATTGTTATTATTGTACTTTGAGAGAGAAGATGAATGTGACTGCGTTTTCTAAGGGGATTAGGGTTAGGGTATGTGAGCATTATTAGGGATTTGATGATTTATATCCCTAATACACATTGCACCCGGGTTATAAGTTTTTTGAATGGGCCGGGTTGGTACACAAAACATGGGCCGGTTACTAGCAAAACTCAAATGGGCCGTGTATTAATCTGGTGGGCTTTTGGCAATCGGGTTCTTAACAAAAAAATAGGCCGAGTCTTAATTTTTGTGTGGGCCGGTTCTTGCAAATTCACATGGGCCGAGTTTTGTGAAATATTGGATTTGTCAATGTATGATGATTGAGCCGGGTACAAAAATACTATCATGACAAGTTTAGACTAGACGATGTTTATCCGTTGACGACAATTCAAACTAACATTCGTCCTAGTTTAACGACAATTAAACAAACAACAAACATGATACATAACACTAAAACGATTCTGAAAAGATTCAATAAATGACAAACGGCTAGAGATTCGAATTACGATGACAAGTGTTCACGAAGTTGATTTGGTATCCCTTATTTGAGATTGAAGTTAGGTTTCACGAAGGCGTCTACTTATTTCATCATCGAGACTTCCTTCTATTTGCTACCCCTTTTCTTTAAACCCAATCTATCGATTGATGACTTGCTTGAGCATAAAAGCAATATGATTAAGACTTGAATTATCTAGTTACCAGAAGTCAGGGGTGGTTGGTTGCAAACCTGGATAACTATCAATTAAAGGAGTTACATTGTAGTACTCAGTGTCACACGCTAAAAACGATGTGGATAATTTCAAGAGATGTTGTACTTCTTATACTTATGCGGTAGGGTATAGAGTACGTATAGATTTAATCTTGCACCGTTCTTCAATCACAACAGTGCAAGCTTAAGTAACAAATTTGGGGGATTTCACTTCTTTTTCAAGTTTGGTATATCGGGTTTCCTTCACAAGTGATCACAACAATAGCCGACAGAATTCGAGGTTGGTAAAGTTAGCCAGAGAATTCAAAGGTTGAGATGTAATCAGCAATTCTCACGGGATTCCAAGACAATGGTACTTCACAGTCTAAGCAAACTTCTCAAAGTTCTCCGCTGACATTCATTCACAAGACCTTGATTATACGAAGTGTTCTTGATTCTTGCTTCATCTCCTCTACGGTTTCTGAAGTCAAGAGGGTAATGATTCTTTTGTATATCAAGATTTGTGCTTATGACAAGAACTTCTCGAGTATATGAACGTACACGACAATGATGCTTTCGAGAGTTCGCAACCATCATGGGGGAAATGTGTACATCCGAGACTTAATTGACTTTGATGTTACCATGTCAACTTCCAGGGGGAAGCAGTGTATACCACTTCACTAAGAATGGTTTGTGAAGTATTCTGCAAACATGAGAAGAACAGATGCTGATTTCTCGCATGCACCCCCGAACGAATATTCACCAAGCCCTGATGACAAGAAGCAGTGGTCGTTGGTGTGGTTTGACTTCTACAAAATTCCGCTGTGCACTTTGATGACAAGTAGAAGATTGTTCAAGCTACATCAATGTTTCAGAATCTGCTTAAGATAGGGATGTTGGTTTGGGGGGAAGCTGATTCAGAAACTTCGCCAAAAAGGAGTCTATGAAGAAAGCTTTTCAAGACATGCTGCATGAATTGGGGGGAAGTTAATCTAACTCATGCATACTACAATGGTTCCAAAACAAGTAAAGACAATGAAGATCCAAGCTGGAATACAAGTTTCAAGACCAAGAGAACTCACAAGACAACTTCAGCTTTGGAAGCGCTTTGGAAGACTTTATTTAATTGTATTTGTACTTGTTAGGAACATTGTAAGTAATTCCGTAAGTCCACATATTGGGGGAAGATTGTTAGCCCTAAAATATGGTGACTAATCCGGAATTACATTTATCATTTATAGTCGGGTCGGGTTAGTTTAGCTAGTCGATATCGGGACTATAAATACTCCCTCCATACTTCCATGGAGGGGTAGGAGTTCACATTGTAAAGTGTGAGTGTGTGTGTGGTTCCTTTTTCTCTATTAAACCACACACATACAAAAACACTCCTCTTCTTCTTTTTTCTATCTCTTCTCTTTTCTCTCTTTTCTCTCTAATAAACATGTTTCAATTTCTCTTTCATTTTACCAAGCCTCCGGATCCGTGTTCTTGAGGGTGAATCGTGATAACAATTGGTATCAGAGCATAGGGGGAATCCGTGTTGTTTATCTACTGATTATTGTGGTTAAACAAGATCAAATTCGTGGTCAAAAAGAAGTCAAGAGGGTAATGATTCTTTTGTATATCAAGATTTGTGCTTATGACAAGAACTTCTCGAGTATATGAACGTACACATGGTCACACCGATCAAATCAAAACACATATTGTCCAATGGTTCTCGTTAAAAGAGATCGCGTCATTATAAAAATTGCTTGGAGTGTACATGACTCCATCGAAGGCGTTACAACATTATTCAAAACAAGGCGCTTATCATTAAGCATACAAAATCACATATATGTATGCTCGCTAACCGACAAGCCATGCAAATCGCTTAGCTTTGAGGGAAAAGGCGTACCCCGCCAACTCAATTTTATTAAATTGTGCTTGCTAACAGTCAAGCCCATTTCATCAAAAGAGAATTCATCGATGCGGAAATCATTCGGAGTATACATAACTCCATCGAAAGCACTACGGCATTAATCGAAATAAGGTACTTATCATTAAGCACATATAATCACATAACGACATGCTTGCTAAATAGCCAAACCATGCCAATCAATCAGTTCAATCACGTTACTCATGCTTGCTAAATAGCCAAGCCATGATTAACAATAAATAATTCCGGCTAAGACCAGCCCAAGAAAAGTTATTAAAGTTACAGGATGTTCACGGGCCTGATAGCCATGGATGCATATCCAAAAAGATTTTTATCATCGTAGGGTGCTCACACGCGGATCCATACCCTATCATTGTAGAGTGCTCACACGCGGATCCATACCCTATCATTGTAGAGTGCTCACACGCGGATCCATACCCTATCAAATGGTCAAGTTTGCTTATATTATCAAACCCTGAGCATTCTTCACGGTGCTCCAGGCACGATCGTCACCGGCCCGGGTTCCATCCGTGGATTTATTGAGCTCGCACACCAATTGCGACCACTCTTACCCGACTTCGTCTCGTGCTTTCAACGAGCGTCGAGGACCCTTATCCGTGTCTTTCAACGAGGGGCTAAAAATATGGGTACGCGTTACCCACGATCAGACGTCATTGTCACAATGCCGCCTCGAGCTCGAACACTATGGCTATCCGTCGTTGACCATCGACGATCAATGAGGATCGAGTCAAGCACAAGGACTCCTCAACTGAATAAACGGAGACGGCAAACGGGATTGTCTTTTATCTACCGCCACGAAGTCGGATCAACTCCAACTGTCCATCGCTTACCGTTTTATTCCCCCTATGGAAAATGGATGGCAGATAGACAACACTATCGTTCGGTAGGATCCGATCCATTGTGCTTGCTCTCACGCCGTAGCTCTCCTTTTGATCCACCTTGTGTCCTCTGCTTGGAATCTAGTCACCACTCTACGTTGGTATCCGAGTTCACAAGGCAGAACAGGAACAAATCAAACACCTCGAATTTACAACTCGGGCTTGTGTAGGATTCATCTCCAATGTCAGATGACCGAACACATACGTTTCGGGGGAAGAAGTTTTCTTCACGATTACGGTTTTATTCAACAGGAATGATTCACATTTTGAAGTAGAAGAAACTTTCCTCTACGGGCGTTGCTCGACATATCGGAAAAAAAAAGAAAGATGATGTAAGATACATTTGAGGTGGGAGAAGTCTTTTTCACGGTTATCGATTGGTAAAACCGGAGTGATTTTGGTTTTGTCGTAGGATGATTTCCTTCACAATTATCGATCGTTGAATAAGAGAAAGTACAGTAATACGCATTTGATGTAGGAGAAGTCTTTTTCATTAGCCTCGGAGTTACTCGAACTCGGCTTTCATCCACTTTGGCAGTCTTCTGATCTCGTTAAGATTTCCTTTCCCTCATTGTCGGTATCATGGGGGGGGGGGGGGGGGGGGTTTCTTGGTATTTTTCATCACCAAACATTTGAAATTTAGATAGGATTTCACACGTTACACGTGACACACGGAAATACTTTCCGGAATCATTCGGTCAAGGTGACTTTCTAAGTCAACACCAACCGAAAGAAAAGATTTCAAGGAACGTAAGAAAATTCGAACTTGTTCTTACGAAATCAAATCGAATAGGATTACTTGCATAAGGATCCACCATTTGGAAGTGTTCCCACCCAAACATTTATCCAAAACCACTAGTTTAAAGGCGACGATTAATCTGACACAGCGTGACTCTTCCTGAATTATGCATAGTTAGCGTTTATAAAAGGCTAAGCATAATTGAGGACCAACGACGACACATCCTCCTCGTCAAAAAGAAAACTTTTCGATTATTACACACCATATATGATGATGAAACTTTTTTTACCTATCCTTGAAAATAAGTAAATCATTTGTCATAAAAATGGGAAATTATTTTTACCTCCATTTCGAGAAACACGTCTACTATTGTTCAAATTTTATTTTATTTATTTTTTTTTCGTGAAACACATTTATTTACGTTGGTCCTTCTTGGTGAAAAATCGACCAATTTGAATATTTAGTTTGAAAAACATTTCAAAATTGAATTATATTTTTGGAATCAATTGTTCATAAAATGACATTAAGGTGGTTTGGGATCAAGGATCATAGCAAGTACAAGAAGTAGTAAGTCAAAAATCAATGCAATCGAATGAAGTAAACGGCGATATATTTGCTAACTGAAATTGTCCACACTAGGAGTCAAGATACTCCTAGGATACGACAAGTGTCTCGAGGTAACAACAACCTCTACAAATATATCATAAAATGAACAACGAGCATCATCACAAGTGCTGAAGTAATAACGATCATAATCTCCATAATGAAGCCAGGGGTAGTACATACGCTCCCCAATCATACATCCAATATCCAGAAGGTTATCTCCATTGTTTCGCGTTACAAGTACATTCACCAAACATGGTTTCCAATAACAAGAAAAGAAAAAGGCTGCGGTGTTTATGTAGAGGACAAAAATACACCCAGCAGCATAACTTTACTAACTGGCACTAGTAGTTTAGTGATCTATACAAAAAAAATGGTCCTATACAACGGACAAGATCATAAGTGAACAAACGACAGGACTACTGAGGTCCCGGTAGAGTGAAGATCTCCTCTCTAAAGCAGTGAGGCGTCTATCCAACGTGCTCGACCACGACCTATAATATGGTGGTCCGTGATTAGAAGAAATACATATCGAGTAGAAGAATGCATATATTGCATAAGTAAATACATTTTACTACACACAACAACACACATAATATATATATATATTATATATATAATATATCATATATATAAAATATTAGATATATATATTAATAGTACCTACATGATATACTATGGAATCCATATGTGCGCCTTATGTTTTACTTAATAAGCCACTCTCATTGATAGCATTTCTTCGTCATAAATTTTACGTCACTTTTTCGAAAAGTTTCTATTTTTAGAAGGTTACTATTTTAGGAAAGTTTCTATTTTTAGAAAGTTTCTATTTCGGGAAATTTCGGATATCCTAAAGCGTTAATATCGATTAATATAATGTTAAGTCACCCGTTAACCTCGACGCACCAATAGTTCACATACTTATCCTTATTTTCCTTGTTATGCCTATATATATAAAGTTTCTAAAAATAGACCCACTATTTTTAAATGCGACCAAAGCATACCGACTAATATATATATCATCTAATAATGTTCGTTAACATTTTACGAGCTCAAATGGACTCTAGAACGCTCAAACGGCCTCATCTTGACAAAAATCAGCATCTATTCCCTTTTTCTAATGTTTGACTTTTATTATTTATTTTTCCCGATTCTGACCCGTCCAAAACGACCCTCAAAAATACATTTTCACGTCTCGGACTCTAAAGCATTTTGATGCAAAACGACGTTCCGGACAAATTTCATGGACCCGAAAGTGACGAAAATGGCTCTTTTAAAATTTGACAGCAACTAATTTTTACTAAAAGCTAAATTTTTATAAAACTTTTTCTAGATTTCGTTTGACCGTAAAAACTTCGTTTTTGGGAGTTACGGAACGATCCATATATGGAAACGACCATCAAAACAAGCCCTTCCACTTTCTTAAATCAAAATTGAACTTAAACATTTTTACGACACTCAAAAGAGGCGATGTAAATTCTGCACTAAATGACCCATTCCAAAATTCACCCAAACGCCATTTTCTCAACACAACAACTTCACAACTACGCCTAACTAACCTATCTCCGTCCACTAACGCCTCAAACCAAAAATCCTTCCACAATTATACATATACACTAAACATAATCGCACATGGATTCCAAAGTATAAAATTAAAATGCATGCATAATCATAAGGAAAAATAACAATCAAGGAAGGTTTTAGAAGGCTCACAAATACTAGTAAATGCCAAGAAAATGATCAACAAAATTTTCTTCTTGTTCCTTAGCTCTTTGGTTCTTTAGTCGCGGCTCAAACCACAACGACCAAACCGAAACACAACCACAAAAATCTAACCAAGCCTCAAATCTATATAATATCGTAATGTATATATATACATATATATATTACACATATACGAAATTAATCATATCATATCATAATGGCGACTCCATTACATAATATCAGTAGTACAACTCGAATGTACGCGTGTAGCGATGATCGAAAGGCATATATATAGCGGTTCATCGCAGAACGGATATAGTATATATATATATAATTACCATTTATACCGCACGCTTGGTATAAAGTATACAATCAAAGGCCTAGCACAAAGCACATAAAGGATCGGGAAGGATTGCGCGCGCGGATATCGGATATCGGTGAACGACTCGTGAATTTTTTTCAAAAATAGCCATAGTCCAGGTTTTGGAAAACGACCTAGTTCGCTATGACTCGTGCTCTGATACCAATCTGTAACACCCTCAAATTTACAACGCAGCAGAATACAACATTGGGTGCTACTTCATAATATAAGCTCACGAGTCACGGTAAACGACATTCAATTTTTATTAAAAAGATCAGAGTTACAAGGTCCCAATAACTTAATAACAACTCATTTCAAAATAATCCACAACATGTTTAAGTTTCTTTAAAAGAAAACATTTTATCATATATGCAAAGTTCACCAAGTCCACGTCCTTCGATATCCGCATCCCAACCATCCAGGCAGCAGTAATATACCTGAGATTAAACATGTTAAAAAGTCAACGAAAACACTAAGGGAACTCATAAGTTTAAAAAACAATCCTTTTGAACACAAGCATAGCAAAACATTTAGTTCATAGAACAATCACAACGATGCTAGAGCCACGAACCGAACCTTAACTGTGCCCAACCCGGAGTGATAACACTCCCAATACTAAATACAATATGTCTCCGTATGCCCTCGCAAGGAACACACTCCGGACAGGTCGTTAGGCCAAAATAGATCTATTATTATTGCATTAGCGCCACCGTTAGCGGTGAATGAACGGTTCATGAAGGAAGGGCCACAACAATACACTCATAGCAACGTTCACATAATAAAATCACCTGTGTTCGATTTTCTAAAACAAGCATGTATCTCCCTCACGGGTTTTTAAAACATAAAAAGAATTAAATGCGAGGCTATGAACTCACATTGATCGAAGACCACGATCAACAGTCCACATAAGCACATAATGTATATCAACAACGATCACAACCGCGACCTATAATTATGCCGCTAAATTATAATGTGCACAATGTACAACCGTCGATGGACACATCGTCACGGTAAAATATATCTTATATATATATATACATATATTATACATATATATCAAAACATACATGTGATGAGAAATCCACCTGCGCGACCTAAATACCAAAACCCCGTTCAATTGAGTTATAATTATTCCTCATGTTTTACCTTACGTGACTTGATTGAAAACTTTCTATTTTTGGTAACTTTTTATTTTTAGAAAGTTACTATTTCGGAAAAATTAATATTTTTGGCAAGTTCAGTCATTTAAGTATATTTTAATACTTATTATCTCATTTACATTCTTATGTTTAATCATTATACATCTAACCTTCCATTTTTAGGAGTTTACACTTTTTTAATTACAAAAGTTCCTATTCTTAGTAACACCTCCGTGTAATAATATGTTAAGTCCAAATACTATTTTCATTAGTTAAAATGGTATTTATTACCTTATTAAAAATTACATAAGTCTTATATAACTTGTTAGACTTTTTTTTTAAAGTCAACACTTGATTTTACACTTATATTTATTTTTACTCAAATTTGACTCGCGTCAAACGACCCACTAGATCCCGTTTTCATGACTCGGAGTAAAAATAGATTTTTAGCGAAACGATGTTTCAGACAACTTTTTAGTTTTAGCCAAGACTTGAAACTCGATAGAAAATGACCAAAATGTCATTTTTCAATTCTGCTGTAACTTGTAATTTCAATAAAAACGCAGCAGTTTGACCATCGGTTTTGACCCGTTATATCACATTTTCGTGACTTTGACCAAAAATAGATTTTATGTAAAACGTTATTCCGGACAACTTTCGTGTTTCGCCGGAAGGTTGAAACGGATTTGAAAGTGTCCAAAACGTCTGTTGAAAATCGCATCAGCAAGCATATTTTAGCAAATAGCTGTCATTTTTATACATAATTTTTCTAACTTCGATCGGTCATAACTTCTTCGTTATGAGGAGTTACGAGACGTTCAAATTACCGAAACGTTCGTAAAAATATCCTCTTCCATATTTCTCAATCCGGAGCACGACTCGTGACATAGCCAAAATTAACGACTTTTGCCAAAACGGTCAAAAGATGACGAAAATAAAATAATTATTCATTAATAAAATTTTGAAATTAACGGGGCGAGTCATAAGGTATATGATGCCCAATACGTGTAACGCACACACGATCTCGGTCCGACTTACAAGTCGACGAAAATAAAAATTCCTCCAAATCATTCAAAATGAAACCCAAATATATTTATTCGGGTAAATAAAAATTTAAAATTTTAATGTCGGCTTTCGATCATACTTAATAATAAATATTAAAATAATATTATTGACGACGGAATTCGCGATCGTCATAACGTTGAAATCTCGGGTGGTTACAATAAGGAATGACTTCTTCCTTACTGGTATCTTTATTTTTAATGGTGGGTTTATAATTACCATAAACTATGATATGCCAAAGATCAATATCCTTAGACTTCACATAAGTTTCAAAACAATTTTTCCAGTATATAAAGCAGTTTGCCTCAAAGAGGGGTGGTCGTTGCATAGATTGACCCTCTTTATAGTTTTCCAAATCCATTATCGTTTAAAGCTTTGAAATGAAATATATTTTAAAAACTTTGGTAACCTTGCTCTTGATGCCAATTGTGGAAAACTAGAAGGGGGGTTGAATGGTTTTACCGATTAATTTTACTTTTCAAAAGTTAGTTTGAACTTTATGTTGAGTTGACGGTATTGATGTTTAGATAATGTAATAAGTAAATATGGAATGCAAGTAAATGTAAAAGAGAATAAGAAAAGATAAAACCGAGACACAAGCCTTTATAGTGGTTCGGCTACAAGGACACCTTCCTTAAGCTACTCCACTCCCCGAGTCACCTACTCGAGAGTTCGTAAACACTAGTCACCAATCTCCTTCAATCGGCGGAGAAGCCTCACAACGTTGCTTACACCCTTTTAACGGTACAAAGCTAAATACCAGATTCTTCACAAGGTAGAATCAAACCAACACAACTACACTTCTTTTACAAAGATGATGTATGCTACTACAACTACTAAATGAGGAACAAGATACAGAAATGTGATTTTGATAATGAGATAAAGATGTGACACGAAGTTCCTTGAACTTGATCGTCTTTTATGCTTATTTGGCAATTTCTTCCACGAAGAGAATTACCTATAAATGTTATATGAAAATAAGCTAGAACTATAGAAGAGAGAATGATCAGATTGTTAGAGAGATTAAAATGAGAATGGAAGAGTAAAACATGAGAAATGGCTTGGTTTTTATATGCCTAATCTGTACTGTAGCACGGTTCCGCCGGTTCCATCTACAAGATGGAACCGCACATTATATGCCAATGGAACTGGCTGTCCTATAGCATGGATCCTCTGGTTCTGAGAACCAACTAGTGTTGGCTAATGGAACCGGCATTCTGACATATGCCCTGTAGCACGGATCCTCTAGTTCTGGAAACCAGCCAGTGTAATCAATGGAACTGGCTATGTAAAATACAATCCGAATTGTTGATTGCTAAATCTTGAAAGATTATGTGTAATCTATGTAGATTTCCCTAAGATATGGTAGGATGATTATGTCATCAATGATGCAAATAAGAAATAAGAAAATACAAGTGTAAATGATTAGTTTTAAATGATAAATGATTAAACGATTAGTTACAATGATTTATGCTTTGTTATCGACAAAACATGAGAAGATCGTAAGATAAAAATAAACGTTTTTACTGGTTTATTTGTATTAACAAAAACCATTTGTGAAAGAGACTAGGCTTGTTTATGAAAAAAATGAAGGGACTATCACGTTTGAAAAAGATAAGGAAAAGATCACATTCAAGATGCCTCACAAAATGGAAAGGTTCAAGCTTATTGATAAAGACATCTTGAAAACGGACAACATACCAACATTTATCATAATAGGAGATGACAGTAACCAAGAAAAAACCCATTACTCAAATAGCTTAAAACTAGGGCCCACATATAGGCGTGACGAGAGCGTGACTGAAGCAATTCAATGCCTAATCAAGATGAAGAGTAGGATAGATGAAGGAGTAGTCATGTAAGGACGTGTGACTCCGAGTTTAGCTAAAAGACTCTCTAATAAACAAAAGCATTTGTTAGGATGCAACCCAATTCTTTTAATTTAATGCATTTAGGAGTGTCTTGTGTGTTTTATTCTTTATTGTTTGTTTTTATGTGTTTGGGTTATTATTTGATCATGCTTTGTTTTGTCTTTAACCTCATCTTAATTGCAATCAAAGGTATTTCATAAAATTGTTAAAAGAAAATCATGTTTCTAAGAACCATTTCAAACATATTAAATAAGTTGTTTAGATTAATTCGCGTCTTGTGTCATATGATTGTGTTAACTAGTCTCAGGTTTATGCAGTATTTTTGCATGAAATAACTCATAGAATTGTGTGAAGAAATTTTTTCCAAGAAAACGAATGTGAAATTTTCACAGCGCCTGGAGACGGCGTTAGGATTAAACCTGACGGCGTCACATCTCCAGACTTGTGAAAATTTGATTTTTTTATTATTTTTGAAAAATTAATTTTGTATAATTTCCTAAATTTGTAATTTTCTTGAAAACCTATAGAAAACCTTGATTACATTAACACATTCATCCTATCTTTATAGATTTTATAGATTCTAAACCCTAAAAGTTTCGTTGTATATATCATTATCCCGCTGATTTTATGCCAGGTGTAGTTGTTTCTTATCTTTGATTGACATGTTATATTTTATGAGAAGAAGCCTAGGAGTTCTTAGGAGTTTTAGTGAAAGATTCTTAAATGACAATTTAACCAGCTTATCATTTGTTTCTTCTTCATTATTGAGCAAGCCATAAGAGTACTAGTTTCTTTTACTCTTTTCCTTTTCCCTTTATTCATTTTATGGGTACTTTTAAGAACATTAGGGACAATATCTTAAGTGTAGGGGAAAATAAGCCTTAGAAACTATTCCTTCAATTGCCATTTTCTTTGCCCTTAAAATGATGAGTAATATATCGAAACATGGCATAGACGGTAATTTTGACCAAAATTTAAAAAAAATATGACACATACCGATAAAAACTGAGTATTATTAGCGTCTCATGGATAGGAATTATAAGACTAGCACAAAAACCCTCTAAAAATTCCACCTCAAAAATATAAGGCTCGCCTTTAGATCTTTAAGAATTCTGGTATCCATTTTTGATACCTAAGATTATTTTACCTTTAGCTTTCTCGAGTTAAGGAAAGAGCAATCAAATATGTCGCATCCATGGATGTGTTCATGCATATGTGGTTTTGTCGCCTTTTCTGTAGAATTGGTATCAGTTAAAATTATATGAGAGTGTACCGGTAGTATATTAAATTCTAGAACTTTTTGTGATGCATCTCGAGACGCATAGTGAGACCGCATAGTGAGTATTAAGATTTGCTAAATGATAACAGGCACTAGGATAAACCTACGTTTTAAACCTATATTTGTTATTATGGTCACCTCGATCATATAATTATCTCACACCCTTACCATACACTCATTTTTAGTGAAGGATTCCCCTAGTACACCCCTCCGAGCCTATCCTTTTCACGGTTCTCGTAATTTTCTGATGGATTCTAGATTATTAATGAAGAGCATTGTTACCCTTTACCAATTGTTTCACCCAAATTGCCTTAGCCTTCCTTCTATGTACTCGTTATTAGTACATTATTGTTCTAACCCAAGTTAATTATTTGAGTACATGGTTGCTAAGTCTTTATCCTTGTATATACATTTTTAAGACGATTGGGATTCATGGTAGTATTTATTTTGCGGAAGAATGGGGAAGAAAAGTTAAATCAATACCCCTATATTTGTTTGATAGTCTCCATGTTATGTTGATCCATCTCAATTCGGGTCATTAGTTAGCTTATGTATTGAGTATCAAAAACTTAAGTGTAGGGGTATGTTTATAAACCCCAAGTGATGTTATCTAAAAAAGAGAAAATAAAAAGAAAAGATTTTGATGTAGAGTTGTGTAGAGTTTGTACATCTTTGCTCGAGTGGTCGAGTCTTTGGCTTAGCAACCCAATCAACGTGTATTCTTATAAATAATTAACTCACCACTTCACCCTAAATTCACCCAAAAAGTCATATATCCCATCCGTTTCCATTTCTATTATTGTTATCATACACCTACACCCCCACAACCCTTAAAGACCTCTTTGATAGTAATTTTTAGTACTTGCGCCTAGCGGTGGAGGTTTGATCATTTACCAAGCCTATGGTAATTCATATGCTATGATAGGTAATAAGTGTTATTTCCCGTTTCCTATACTGTTATAATTCATTATACACTTGAGAGAAAGAGAGAATCCAAACACTTATGTGACGTGCTAGTGTATAACTTCTGTGCTTTTAATCATGAGGTCTAGAAGGTTGTGTCATAATATATCTTTGAAAAGTAAGTTAAATGCCCTTGATACTACTATTGTCTAGGTAGAAAAGCCCATTTGCTTGACGATAAGCAAATCCCAAGTGTAGAGGTATTTGATGAGGTGTCATTTTATACACTTTTTCGAGGTTATTTAACCCCCTAAATTGTGCAAATATGCCCAAATTATGTACTTCATCATTCCTTTTTGTGTTTTCAGCACTTGGATGGCTTTTGGAGGAAATACACGTGACTTGGGCTCGTTTGAAGAAAAAATAGACAAGACTACGACTCTACACCAAATCTCTTGAAGAACACGCGTACAGTGCGTGGAGACGGCGTCACATTTTATTGTGATGGCGTCATGGCTTACAAAGGACGGCGTCAAAATTCTTGCGACGGCGTCAGGATCCAACCGACTTAAAGAAGCCCTAGTAGATTTGGCGGGGCGACGACGTCAGTATTATAACGCGACGCCGTCGCGCCCGTTTTCCTATATATACAAACTCATTTTTAGGGTTTTAAGTGTGTAACCCTACTTTTAGAAGACGATTATAGCTGCTATTTTGGCCGTTTTTAAGAGGTTAAAACCCTCTTTATCAGCCTTAATTACATGTTTTAATCAAGTGAGATCTCCTATCTTTTATCATTCAATATGTCTATGTGTTGTGTGGTTAATTCTTGCTCTTCACTTCTTTTTAACATGCTAGGCTAGATCCTTTAGTATTTACTTATGATTGCATGAAACTTAGTTTGTAGATCTTTTTAATGTTGCTTCTTGTGATGGATGTGCACGTTAGGCTTTAGAAAACTAGCCATAAGATATCAAATTGGCATAGATGTCTAGGGAAACGCAAGTGTGTAGAAAGGATACCATCGGTAACAGTCTTCATACTACCTTACCCCTAATATAATTGATCCCTCTTAAGTGTTTTAATGCATGTAATGTACTATTAGGGGCCTTGTAATAGTCTTCATACTACCTTACTTGTGCGTTGCCTTAACGGAATATTACGTAGACGTCGTTTTCATGTAATTCGCTCATGAATAAGGAAATACTTACACAGATCATCACAAGTGTGACAAAGCAACAAGATTAGGAAAAGCAAAGTAAGGAGTAGTGCACGATTAAGTAAATACGCTCGTTTATCATATAGTTATCTCCAAAGTAGTTTAGATTTATATTTAGTTTAATTAGCTAAAACCAAACCAAACCTCTCAAAACCAGAATTTTACCCGCTTTCTATAAAATATAAAGATACAAAATAATATTCTCTCAACCTCTTAGACCTTTGTTATATTCTGTTCGAGCCTTCCCAACCTATTCTCCTAGAAAACGATAACAACCCTCGAGTCTTGCCTTACTACACTACAACGGTTAGGTACTTTGCCTAGGGAGTTGTAAAACTTCTTATGAGTTTTCAACGACCGCATCAAGTTTCTTTTTCAAATTTAAGCATTGCATGTTTGACATAGCAAAAATATTTCATTGAAAGACTTTCCCAAAGTGTTGAATCATAATTTCTCAGTTGAGCTTGTTCCAAATGTTTTTTCAAATTAACATGTTTTCTTTTTAAAGGAACTTTTGGTGGTTCTTTAAATTGAGTCTCACCATATACAAAGCCATGATACGAGAGTGGAGTTTTTCTTTGTTTAACTTTCAAACGTTTTTCAGCTTCACATTTTAATTCTTCTTTAGAAATGATCTTGTGATTAGAAAGCGAGTCTTTTCCTATTTCATCAATGTTATACAAGTGTGGTGCTAGCTCATTGGCTTTGTTTAATAGACTTGGGTTCAGGTCATCATTTTGGTTCTCAAAGCCAAGACCATGTTTTCCCGTATTAACATTGTCTTCTTTTGGAAGCAACATTCGAAGAGTTTGATCAGTCTGTCTTGCTTTTTGAAGTCTGTTATCAAGATCGTTTATTTGTTTTAAAAACTCTTGATTTTTCTTTTCAAGTTCATTTTTCTTTTTTTGAGTGTTTGGATAATCTTTCTATTACATACATAAAACACACACTCACACACCCTCTCTATGTGTAGAGAGGGTCTTTATATATCCTTGGCCGACCATGGGCTTCTTGTGGGCTTCCATGGGCCGGGCCTTGGACTATTACATAAACTTAGTCTAATGAACTAGCCTAATGGACTAACTATTACACGCTTGATATCGTCTAACAATTACAAGGCTTATGAGATCGATAATGATCGTCACTTCACTAAAAACTGAATTCCTAACATAATTATTTGTATCCAAAACAACTCTCCTCAATCTTTAATCATGCGCATTCCTTATCTTTAATCATGCGCATTCCTTATACTTTTATTTACGGGGGAATTGCATATATATTATTGCAAAAGCTCAAAGTTGCATATATATCCAACTTAAATTCATAATTACATATATATCCTTTTAAAAGCTCAAAAATTGTATATATATCTAATTTATACTATTAATTGCATATATATCCTTAATAAACTTTTGTAATTGCATATATATCTTTTCATAACCTTAATAATTATATATATATATATATGTATCTTTTATAAACCTTTAATATGTCTTATATATCAAAATAATTATTTAAATTAATTAAGAACTCTAAGCTATGATATTTATAATTTTATAAATAATAAAAATAACATTTGTTTCAAATGTGCGATGTCTCGAGGTTCAAAATGAACTAGATGACCAAAAATAATGCATCAAGACGATATTCAACATCATAAAAAACTACCTTATGTCGTATATAATACGAACGCATGAAATAAACTCATCAATATATATCATGGTTGTTATATATATGTAGATTAAAATAAAGTATTTTTGAAATGAAAGCGTATATCACTACCAACAATTCTGTAAGTAAAGAAAAAGTAATTTTATTTATTTTTAATAATTATCAAGGTTGCAAAAATCGTTAATCGTTAGTCGGGCGGTGAACCACCTTGTAGCTTGTAATCAGTCTAAGCGGGATTAATTGGATTGGCATTTCTGACAAAATTTAGGTATTTTTGACAAGTTTTGTGTATTTTTGGTGAGTTTTAGGTATTATTGGCAAGATTTTTTTCTAAAAAACTTGTGATAGATTTAAACAGTTACTATAAGCGATCAAAACAAGTTTACGGTGAGTTTTACGTACTTCCGGCATGATTAGAAGGTTTCCGGCAAGTTTGACCATCATTGATCGCTGTTGACCACGGTTGACCTACTTGTTTGACCCTGTTACATAAATCGGCAAGGTCGGTGGCCTTGTAGCGCCTAGGCAGCGATTAATCAGCCTTGTAGACTTTTTTTTGCAACACTGATAATTATAATTATAAAGTTGTAAATTTATATTAGATAGTTATTTATATATATATAACATATATTTAAGGTTTAGGAATGATATATATATATATATATATATATATATATATATATATATATATATATATATATATATATATATGTATGTATGTATATATATATGTATGTATATATCTATATATATATGTATGTATATATATATATATATATGTATATATATAGGGGTGAGCATACCAGACCGGAGACCGGACCGGAAAACCTGACCGACCGGACCGGACCGAACGTATTTCGGTCCGGGGTTTTCGTTACTTTCGGTCTCGGTCCGGTTCGGTCCGGTCTGGTCCATCTCGATCCGACCAAAAACCCGACGATTATGCCGCGTAGGACCGGACCGGACCGAAGACCGACCCGGATAGGACCGACCCGGACCGGACCGGACCGAAGACCGACCCGGATAGGACCGACCCGGACCGGACCGGACCGTACCATTTTGGTCTGGTCCTCGGTCCGGCATTATAGACCAACTCGGTCCTCGGTCCGGTCCGGTCCTTGGACCGTGCTCACCCCTATATATCGGTCCTCGGTCCGGTCCGGTCTTGGCCGGTCCGGTCCGGTCCTTGGATCGTGCTCACCCCTATATATATATGTATGTATGTATATATGTATGTATGTATATGATAGGTGTAAAATACACATATCTATTTATACTTAAAATAACCCAATTAAACCCAAAACAGACTAAAAATAGCAAAAATATGCTTGTATTTGTGTTTTGTGTGTGCAGGTTCGGATAAGTCAAAAATCACAAGAAAACAGTCAAAAGCAAGCAAACGCGGACACGAGAATCAAAAGAGTACAAAGCCGAAGCCCCAAAAGTCCAAAGCCTTAGCTAAAATCCTTTTATAACATCTACAAGGGCCAATCTTGCAAATCCCGAAAGTTATTTATAATTTGAAAGAGGGAAAAGAAAGAGAAGGGCTAAAAGTGTAAAAATGCCAATCCTATAACAGTTTTAACTGTCGAAGTAGGGGCGGGAAACACATTTACTATTCATCGTCTTCCCCGTTTTCACCCCATGGTAAAACAAAGGGCAAATGAAAATTAAAGGGTACGGAAGACAATTCAAGGTCTCTCTTACAAGATGGCAGGGATAAATCAGTCTTTATCAAAGGATTCATTAACCTTCTCTCAAGAAGAGCCACGTCAACAATGAAAGAAGCACAAACTAATGTGGGTTTTTACGCTAAAATACTCACAAAAGAAGCACAAACGTCACATCAATGGAATGACACGCTGGCAATCCTCAGGTGTCCACATTTTGATCAAACGGCCACAAAAGGATCTCTAATGATTGATTAAATAAATGGCAGAGATTGAAGATTGGAGAGCAGGGCTAGAGATCCTAGAAGCTTCCGAATTTTTTTTAGTTTTTATTAATTGTTAGCTTAAATTCGTATTTCCCTTAAATGTAATTTTCCTTTTTCAAGTATTGTAATCAGCTTCTTTAATTAATGAAATTCAGTTTTTAGTGTTTTAAATCTCATTTTCTAAGCTCTCATTTTAAGTCATAAGCTCTCTTAATAAGCTAAAATTGTCTCAATAAGCTCATATTAAGCTCTTTCAGTCTATAAGCTGAAATAGAGCTGTTTGAATTCAGTATTAATCTTATCTAAACCTTAAATCAGTTAAACCTATTATGGATCTTACTAAATTTGAGCTTTTGGAAGGGGATCTTAACTTGGAAGAGATCCCAAGGACTTATACTCTAGCTTATTCATAAGCTAGAGAGCTTGTAGCTGCCTTTATTGGTTCCTTTTGTTTAGCTAAAGGATCAAGTAAGTTTCTCTTTTCATTCTTCTCTAATTTCAGTTTTCATTGCTTAGTCATTGCTTATATGCTTAATATCTTTGCTTATCAATGCTTAAATATCTCTTATAGTGCTTTTTAGTTGTTTGTCCTCATCTGTTTTTGCTTAAATTAGTTTAGATCTTTATCTTTCAAATTTCTGTCATAAAAATTCATAAAATCCAAAAATATTAGTTTAAATAGTTTAGATCTTAGATTAAGGCTTAATCAGTTGTTTAATCATGATTGTTAAGTTTGTTTTAAGCTAGTTTTTATCTGGTATTTAGTATTTGTTCACTAGATTTCTCTTAAATAGTTATTTTCAAATCTGTCATAGTCTAAAAGGGGTGTTTGGTTTAGTGCACTCTTGATTTTACACTAGCAGTACTAACCTCAGTTAGTACTGCTGAGCTTTTACACTACCAGTACTAACCATAAGTTAGTACTGTTAGCTTAGATTCTAGATTATCAAACTCAGTAGGATTAAGTTGAGATATAGTTTATCTTAAATTTAGTTTTAGCTTTTATTTTTTAGCTTATTTCATAAGCTTAATTCTGTTTTTTTTTAAATCAAATTGCATCAGCAGTACTTTCACCTGAAAGTACTGCTGAACTTTTACACTAGCAGTACTAACCTCAGTTAGTACTGCTGTGTTCTTAGCTTAATTTAGATAGGTAATTTTAGGATTTAGCTTATTAAATTCAGTAGGATTTGAGTTTTAATATAGCTTAATACATTTTAAGTCTTAATTTGCAATTTCTAGCTTATTTTCCTAAGTTTAATTTTAGCTGTCATAAGGTCACATAAAAAGCATTGAAACGCAAAAAATAGTACTTAGAATCTTTAGGATTTTAACTTGTTAAATTTGCTTATAAGTCTAGATTTTATAGCTTATTTAGATAGATTATAAGTAGATTAAGTTGTCCTTTAAATTTTAGAGCCCAGTTTAGCTTTTTAAGGTTTTTAGCTTATTTGGATTTTGTGTACTTTGCTTATTTCCTGAGTTTGCTTATTTCATAATCTATTTCAGTAGCATAAAAGTAGTTTAAGCTTTAATTTCTTTTCATTTATAGATTAAACACATCATAAGCTTTCTAGATCACTTTTTCTTTTTCATTTTGAGCTAGTTTTGAGTTTTTTTATAGCTTATTTTCTAAAATCAATAGTTAAGTCTTCCTTTCTGAGGTCAGTTTAGAAATAAGCTCTTTAAGAGCTTATTAGTGGATTTCAGACCATAGTGCTTTTGTTAAAGTTGTTCTCCCCACTAAAGGGGGCTTACTTTACACTTTGCTTCTTTGAGTTTTTCATAATAAGCACTTTTCAATTCTCACCTTAATTTGGACCTTAGTTTGTGATCGGGGTAGATTCTCAGGGTAGATAGTGTAACTTTCGAATTTAGTAGTTTACTAAGTTAACCCTCCATTAGTCTGTTAGTTTCCCCGTTTATCCCTTAGATTTTTGCACCATTAGTCCATTAGTTAAGTCGTTAATTAAGCTTATTAGTTTTTAATTAGTTTAATTAAGAGTTAAATAAAAAGTAAAAATTAGGGCTTTAATTTCTAAGAAAACCAATCAAAATATATTTGCTTCATTCCAAATCAGGATACGACCTTTAAAAAGTGGTTTTTAATTCAATAGTCATCCTTTGAGGATATCGACACGGGTGATCATACTTACACGGTCTCTTAAACATACGTATATTTATATATTATATATAGTCATTTTTGTAAGTTTTGACCTTTTTACCTTTGTTAAAGGTGAATAGTTGGAATTTACATAAGTAGTATTATTATTATATATTTTATAGTAACGTAAAACGCTATCAATTTCCTGAAACTCCCTCAAATTGATTAACACGTTAATGTATATCGGCTGAAATAGGTTGATAGTGCTGAAAGAATGTACAAGGACAACGAAGAATGGTTTAGGTTTAATGTTTGTATGGTGGATTAATTCAACCAACAAAGTGATGTAAATGGATAAACATCATGCAGCTGTTATGAAAAGAATTGGGGGTAATTTTTTGTGTATGGCTGTGGAGGTACAGAATAACGTAGCTTGTGGAAAACAATTATATCCATTGATAAGTTCGCTTGGATGAATTTGTGTTATTTGTTGCCTCTTCTTGGTATTGCATCAATCTTATTGCCTGGTGGGACGAACAGCACACTCAAGGTTTCTTTTACCTATGTAACTTTGACAAAGAATGTGTTGTGGATTAGTAGTCTTTCTGTTTTGACTGTTTTAATTAGAGCCGCGGATCTTATTATTTGGGACGAGGCACCCTTACCACATCGACATGCTTTTGAAGCCGTTGATCGAACTTTTTGCGATATTTGCAGGCTTGATAATCCTAATGTTGATAATCAAGTCTTCGGCGGAAAAGTTGTTATGCTCGGTGGAGATTTTTGACAAATCCTTCCAGTTATTCCAAATGCATCAAGGGCTGTAGTCGTTTCTTCTGCAGTAAACAAGTCATCGAGCATTTAGGATTGAAACGTATTATTAGGTTTTTGTTTTTTTCTATTAACATGCTACTTTGTGGATCATACTCTTGATGTTTCATTTGCTTATACGATTATTCGATTGCTATAATTGGTTATAGCATTGGGAGTATGGCTGGACTTTCGTTTATTGCAACTGGATGGAGAAGAGATGAAGCCTTCATGGACTAAAACATTCATGATACGTACCTTTTTATTCCGCTGATGTTAAACCCTGCTTAGGGCTTGTTGTGTCTATGTACATTCCCGGATATCCTAATATAGTATCCATGATCATCAAATATACGTAAAAGAGAGATGTATCAACTGTCCCACGATTTGATGTTGTCCGATAAGATCAATCATTCACAAGTACTTGCATTCAATGTCGAGCGTAAGGCATGAACCTTCTTAGTGCTGATACGTTTGTTCTACCACAATAAACTTAGAGGTATGCAAAAATCGGTAACCCTCCTGAATTTCTTTATACTTTGAGGTTCTCGGGTGTCCCAAATCACAAACTTGAGTTAAAGATAGGTGCACCCATCATATTATTATGTAATACTGGACTGCAGTGAGGTTTGTGTAATGGGACACGTTTAGTAATTACCCAGATTACCGTTATGTCCTTGAGATCAAATTATTTCAGGCGACTCATATTGGTGATAAAAGGTATTTATTAATCGGATTGATTTGACCCCGATCGCATTCATTATGGCCATTTAATTTTATATCGGAAGGCAGTTTACCATTTAATGTTTGTTTCGCAATGACGTTAAGCAAGAGTAAAGGACAATATCTTTTAACCATGTTTGTACATACCTTGAGAAACCCGTGTTTACCCATGGACAACTTTATGTTGCTGCATCGCGCGTAACTTCTCGTGCTAGACTTTGTTTTTATATTGATAACGGAGGAATTTGTGCTAATAACATGACAAAAAATATTGTTTACAAAGAAGTTTTATAATTTGCCTATGGGTATGCATTGCACTTTAAATACTTTACTTTGCATTTCCTTATTATATGGTAGAATGTTCTTTTTTATTGCAGTTCCTATCGATACAACTATGTGCCATCCATGGTTAATATGTCGATGACTTGCTTCTTTATTGTGTACTGATTTGTGGACACTTAATGTTTGGGCGGCACATGGTTATGACCATTCACTCCAAATAATCGCATTCTATCAAATGACTTGATTATAGTAGTTGAATGTGTGAGTGCAAATTACTTTTTTTTTATTGCTTAATTTTACGTACTTGTCTCATTAATTTTGTATTTAATTTCAACATACTTCAATTCACATAAAGATTTCGGCAAGTCTTATGCACAAATTCAAGGATCGTATCAAACAGGGTTGCGTCTATAAGATACACATGTTCACAGTCAATGAATATGGCCAAACAAATATAGGCCTTTGTATAGCAAGATCTTTGTGCAATCGTTTCAAGGACATCTGTTCTATCCATATCTATTAAACTGAATTGTTTAACAGATGGTTTTAAGTTTTATACCCTTTTCTCAACCTACAAACAACGTATAGGAAAATGATACATATCTCTCAGGTTTTCAGTTATTTAGTACATTCATTTCTCTCATAAGCTTTGATTTTACTTTAATAATTAGGGTTTTCACCTTTATTTCTACTTGATGTCGTAGGTGTTCTTATAAAATGGGGGCACTCCTTCAAGATAGTGTTGGGAAGAACCAAGGTTGTAACCCCCAACTTTGCAAAATCGTAATTGTTGATACAAGGTATTCTGTCAAATTGATTACACAATTCTTTTAAACATCCGATGTGAAAGCATTAACAATTTTCCGTATTATAAAAAACTGCAGTTACATAAAACTTAACGTTTCATTATGGGGGAAATATGCTTTAACGTACGATCATAATGTGATCAATTCTAAAAAAGATACCAAGATCGTGGTTGTTTTAATGTGTGGCAAAGTTGGATTTTATGCAGGTTGCATTCTTGAATTTCTTATAAAGATACCTATTCTAACCATAAAAGGTTGATAAACAACTATTTTATGTTTAACTCGTTTTTTTATTTCCTTATACTCAAGTGGACCAGAGTTAAAGTCAATGGCGTCTTCACAAATTTATTTAAACCTTCCAATTGTTGAAATACCATTTATATAGCAAAGGTGAATTTCAATTTATACTTTTTATTTATGTAAAAACTTTCATTCATTTAAGAACCTACCTGTTATCCTTTTTGAAATTGTTATTTTTTTGGAATTATTGGGCCTGTCTACTTTTACATTGGGTTACTGTGTAAGATGAGTTGTAAGTTAAACAAGTTTCACCGACATTTTTAAGGAGCATTGCGGATGGCGGTACTGTGGTCCCTTCTTGGTTTGGCTTCGGTGCAGAAGTGATTGGTGTTGGTTTGCAGGGCGGGTGTATTCTTATTCACCTGTATTGTGTGTTTTATTGGTAGGTTGTATTGTCGGGGTTTGAGGTATGAGTTTCTCTCTGGTAGTTGTGGTTTGTTAGGTGGGTATGATGACTTCTTCGTGGGGGTTTTGGGAGGGTGAGGACTATGTGGGATTTACGTGGTGTGGGGGGTGGTGGGGTTGGGGAGCTGGGATGTTGTGGGTGCGATATTTGGAAGTGGGTGAGAGTGGAGTGTGCTTGGTGTTCACACGTTTTGGAAGGGAATAGAAGGTGGTATTTGTGAGATATTTGTGAGGGGTTTGTGACGGAGGTGAGGGTCGTTAGTGGGGTAGTAAGTACGGTTACTAAACTAACGATTAACGTCACTCACCACTTTGTAATGTCCTGGTACAAATAAGTATAACTGTCTTTCTAAAATTTGTTCTGTCGGTTCTAAGTTAATAAAACAGTAATCCTAAAATGCACTCCCTTATATCGGAATTTCTAAAACTAATGTTTATTCATGTTTCTTTCATTTCCGTTAAGAGCTTGTTTGTTCTTTTAGATTCGGTGATGCATTGAGGATGTATCCCAAAACCATTCATTCATTGATTTCTTAATTTTGTACATAAAATGTATCCTTTATATTGCAGCATCCTTGACTTTTTTGCTATTCAGCAATTCTTTTCTGCAACTAAGCAACATCTTGATTACCTACAATCCAATACTAAAGTTGGCTTGTTAGTTTTGGCATATCTACAAGCCTTTAAAAACAGGGATTGATGTTCCTTTACAAGTTGCACACGTTTGCTATGGGATTGATAACTCTTTTTTCTAAGAATATGGTGTGTGAATTTACCACTAACATTTTTGGTTAACTGTCAACCATCACGGATTTGGAAGTCTTTACCAAATTACCGTTTGAGTTTGGACTAGGCCATTGCTTCAGTGTAATAAACCTCTGGTGCATTGATTAACCATATAGTTTTTTGATAACTATCAGCTATCAACACGTTTTGATAGTCTTTTACCATGAAACTGTTTGATCTCGGAATAGCCAAATCTTTACAAAGAAGGCTAGGTGAGTTGATTACCTTACAAATTTTTGGTTTATTGTTATCCATCATCGGATTTGAGACGTCTTTGCAGCCTATAAAGGATGATAGCCTGGTTGTATTAATTCATACAGACTATTAGAAACAATGACCTTGAATAACAATATGTTATTGGCGGTATCTTAACACAAGTACTAAGAAGAATTAATGATTTACAGATTAACAAACTTTGTATGAAAATGTTCTTGATAGTCATGATTGCTAACTATGTATGTGGTTTGATTTGTATTTGTCTATTTATTTATGTATTAAAATTTGTCAAGTAGTTTATCCTTTTAATAGATAAAGGTTATCCCTAAAAAGTATTTCATGACTTTCTGACTAATATTCACAAATATCTTTTAAATATTTTCTTAACGGTATCTTACTATTTTTCTATAACGGTTCTAAATATCTATCACAGTAATAATCACTTTGTACTGTCTCCAACCGGTACTTAGGTTAACTGTCTGGTACTAACTATTGTTCTGTCGGTACTAAGTTTATAAAACAAATTAAATCCTATAAGGTACTACTTGGGATATACTTACAAACTTTATGTATAAGTCGTATATTGATTTTACATGTCTTTGTTAAGCTATTAATGTTGGAGTTTCTATAGGTCTTTACATTGTACTAATAGATATTTTTTCGTACATAGTACTTATAAGTAGCGGGGAAAATTGTGACCCAATTACTTATCAATGGGTCATTTGTGTTATATATCAAATTGGTTAATCAGGTTAAAAACCTTTTTAATCGGAAAGTATACTTTTTAATGCATTCACCTCCGTGAGCGAAATATTTTCATGTTTTGTTATTAGGGAACAAGGTTCATTGTACATGGAATGGTGATCACTATCGACCTGGATAAAGACTGGAAATATGTACAATGTACCAAGTGCTTTAAAAAAGACATTAGATGGCAATCGCTATTATTGTCAACATTGCGCAAAACACGTCATGAACCCGCGTCTGACGTAAGTTGTATACGTCGTGATGGAAACATATCATGTGTGCGTGTATATAATTGTTTGTTCAATTTTCTTTTTTTACAGGTACCAAGTTAGTTATAACAATACGAGATAACAGGGAGGATATTGATTGTGTACTTTTTAACTCAGAGGCCACTCCGCTTTTAGGCATTACAGTAGAGGAGTTGTTCAACAAGACTATAACAGAGGTAAGCTGCATTACTTTGACCATGTATTTATACATGCATGTTACAAGTCTATACATGTTATGGGTTAATGTATTTAATAGCATTCTTATTTGCCTATGTGTATTCGTTCATAAGATAAAATTTAAATTCAATCACTATTTCAGGGTGTAAACGACCCGAATTGGATAGTTGATTACTTGATAGATCACCTTTGCACTCAATGGGTTGTTCTCCAAATCAAGATTGACAAGTATAATCTTGCACCTACATATGTAAGAAGATATACTGCTACTAAATACTATGGCCACGATGTCAATGACATGAACAAACACATTAGGATTTCGTCAAGTACAGGATCAGTCCAAAAGATTGTGTACTCAGATTTAAGTATTTCATCACTAGATAATTATTGCGATACGACTGATTATGCTATCCATGATGAGAACTTGAGATCCACTACTAGCGAGTATGAGGAAAAGCCGATGGATGAGCTTATATTAAAGCCTGCTGCAACTCATATATGTACGAATGAGGTTCCTCATGCACCTAACACAAGCACAAATGATTTTATTGGGAATGACCCTAACAAGGGTAAAGCGATTGTGGATGTGGAGCCTGTTGTTGTTGAAACTCATGTTAATGATTTTACCTATGACGAATCTTCATCTTTGCCTGAACTTGCATCTGATGTAAACAAAGATGTGTGTCCTCCTTCAAGTCCTATAATAGAATCGGATGAAATGCCAACTCGCGGCGATGAAGATAAAATGATGATAAGTGTTGATGAGGCTGCAATTAATCAACATGTGGACATTATGCAAGATGATTAAACTCAATAAGCGCTTATTCTCGAATGATTCCTATTAATGTTTACTTTGATCAACAGATACATTATGGAACATTAAATCATGTGACTTATGCATTCTAATAATGATATCAGATATAATGAAACCTTTCGGTTTTGTGGTACAAACCTTTAGCATAGAAAAGTTAATCAGTTTTTAAAATGACATATTCTTCAACAATTGTGACCATGAGTGTTTATTTTTGTATTCATTTTTTTAAAAGTTTATCCAATATTATATTCAATAAACTATCAAAACCAATAACATGCAACCAGTGTTATGCAATTTTCCTCCATTCATACATCATTATATTTCAAAGGAACAAGTAATATTCAAGAACGGAAACATAAACATGAAAAACATTGTTGTGTAAACAATAAATTTTTGTTAAACCCCAAACAATCATGGATCAACAAATACCTTAGAGATCTTTAATCACAACATTCTATAACATAATAAACTAAAAATATTAAGAGTTCTACTCGATTTGTTCTTGCTATGAACAGTATCAAAGTTTTTTTACTAACCTTCTGATTTCCCTAATGTGAAGTTACTGAATAGACTAAGCAAGTTGATGGAGTTAATGAAAGCAATGATCACACCTACTGAATTTGTATCTAACTAAAACTGCATTTCCTTGAGTATATATTGTTTAAGTAAATGGTTAGTTAATAATGTGAGTTGGGATCCACTATTGATTAGGGCTTATAAATTGGTCCAAGTGAGTTGGGCTTTTGTAATTCTACTTATAAATTGGTCCAAGTGAGTTGGGCTTATAAATTGGTCCAAGTGAGTTGGTTTATTTCTAGATAGCATCATAAGCATGGTTTAGTTCTAATTAGTGAAAGATTAGTGAGTTCTTTTGTAATTAGTGAAAGATTTTGTAATTAGTTAGTTGGGCTTTTGTAAATCAAATGTTAGTAAAAAAATAAAAAATTTGGAATTTCTTTCCGTAACTAATACATAAAACGAAAGTCATAACTAAGAAAGGGCAATAACATCCGTTACACTATGATGAGGATTTTCAGATTTTATAATTTATGATGCTTTTGTATTGAGTGTTAGTGTTGATGTACGATATGTTGTTTGTGTATGACATTTATTTTTTATGAATAATTTTTCAACTTTATATATATATATATATATATATATATATTATATATATATTTTATTATATAATATATTTATTATATTATAGAGAGAGGATATGCTGATCCTAACTTATATAAACCTAATCAGTAAAAAGTTCAACTTCATTATTTTTTTAATTTTAGATGTTATAACAATTCCTAACTTATAAATAACCATCTATCCATGCACGGGTATTGTTCTTGTTTTCGTGGTTAGTGCGGTTGTTCAAGTGTGAAAATGAGATTTAAATATTCAACCCTTAAAATTTAAATCTAAACCTAACATAAATTGTGAAGGTCCAAGATTTAAGCACTTCAAAAAAGTTGATTATTAATCATATCAATACTTTAAACACTAAATCCACTATGAGAAAAAGGGGAAATAGGTATATGATTGTCATTTGTCAATGTGCTTTTCATGTGGATGTTTCATGCTTAAACCTTTTCAAAGTATCAGAATTGACATATATGTTTGTATAAGTGCAAACATGTGCAAGATGCTGGTTAAGGTTAAAACTGCATCATTGCATGTGCATGAACACCTAACCGAACATATTTTCATGTCGTTGTCATTCACAAACACAAAATGACGACAATGACATTCATTCTAGTTTGATCTAGTTGGCCCTTTCGATATTCGAATATGTAAAGAGTATGATGTGAGCATAGTACTATAGCATGCGAGTTTCCCAACCATACACCTCTCTATATACATCATACATGCTCAACTGATAACATAGTTATGAGCACACGTAATGAAATTATGGTCTAAAGTTCATTTCCGAACTATAGAAACTGACGTAATCATCTATCAATGGAGACGTTATAATGACCTTTAAGATAATCGCATATGTGTATGTATGTGATGTGCGCACAATATAGTGTACGTGATGTGAGCACAATATAGTGTGTTTGCCATCAAGTTTTGAATTAATTTTGTGTGACAAAATAAAACAAGGTCTAAAATGTCTTTTGTTGAAACTTTGAATAAAGAAGTTTTAACTTTAGGAAGCTAGAATAAGTTTGAAGTATTCAAGAGTAAAATTACCCAAAAACATCTTTAATATAATGACATATCAGGTATAGATCGCGGATCTCACTAGTTAAATTTACAACTCGATCAAATATGACCTTTCGCGGACCAAGAAACATCCGCGGAAAGGAACCCACATCCACAAGAACACGATTACTTTGGACCCTTGCCAGACAGGGGGCCCACTTCGGCCCACTAACAGATATGAGAAAAATATTAGGAAAACCTAGTATTGGGCTCACCTATAAAAAAGGGTGCTCTAACACCTCACGAGGTATGAATTTTTGACCACATTTTCACACACATATACTCTGAAATTCTATAACAAAAACATGAATACTTTCTTTCATGCCGAAGTCTAATCGTGGGGTCCGTCTTCACAGTAAGACTAACGGTTTACTTTTAATTGTGTAGGAGATCACTAGATCAATTGGCTTAGTACAAGATCCTATTCATTGGCCTAGTCCAATAACATCTCAGATCTATCATATTTAGCCCGTAACATATTTTGTACTAAGTTGGCGCCATTTGTGGGATGCTGAATACAACTGCATTCTACGAAAATACTCACCATGAGCAATCATGAAAAATCCGCTCCTAGCCAGCCCACGTTCGCCGTGCGGAATACAGTTGGGAGAGGAAAAGAGCCAACATCACAAGACCGAGGTAGGCCTGCGTCCGACGCAGCCCTCCGGGAGTATTGTGACAAAAATTACAACCAATTGCTCCCAATTATAACGGAGAAATTTAAAAAAAAGAAAGAGAAAAATGAAAAACTGAAAAAAGTAAAAGCCCGACTTAACTTCGGCAGATCTACCGGAACATCACGATATTCTGAGTCAAGGACGAAGAGTATCAAGGAATATGAAAAGAGGTATAGATCTAGGCACTCACGCAGCCCAAGACCTAGCCCTAGTGTGTTCTCAAGACTCAAACATGACCGATCAAGATCGCCAAAACCAAAAGAGAAAGAAGGAGGCGTGTTCAAAAGGTTGGGAAGTAGAGGAAGGTGTGTGTCCGTACGCTCCGATAGCCACAACCAACCCTCCTACTCGAGGTATACAGGCGCACTCTCGGAAAGTAAAGACAACGAAGGCGGTTATTGGAAATCAAGATCAAAGAAAAACAAACCAAGCAGGGAGGAGGATGATTTGTCCCAGCCATGGGTATGTGAAGAGGTAGATCCTTTTACACCTAGAATCCGCTACTTTAATTTCCTAAAAACAAGAATGCCGAGTCACATTAAGACATATGACGGGAGTGAAGATCCAAAAGATCACTTTAAAAAATTTCAAACAGCCGCAAAAACAGAACGGTGGGCCATGCCGAGCTGGTGCCACATGTTTAACTCTACGTTGACATGAAACGCTTAAGTATAGTTTGACAACCTCCCAGCTGAATCAATAGACAGCTATGATGATATGAAGAAAGCTTTCCTAGAAAACTACATTCAGCAGAAAAAATGCATCAAAGATCCCATAGAGCTCCACAACATCAAACAACGGGATGGAGAGTCCACGAAAGATTTTGTAAAAAGATACAAGTTGGAAAGCAGGGATGTTAAGGGGGCACCAAAATGCATAAGGATCTTCGGATTTGTGCATGGAATCACAAACCCTGAACTCATTAAACGTCTGCATGACAAAATCACAAAAATGGTTGACGAAATGATAAGAGTGACTACATCTTTCCTCAGAGGAGAGGGGGCAGCCTCGAATCACGAGCAGAAAAAGTCATTTCCACCATGGAAACAACAGGAAAGCGGTCATAGACAAAATTTCAAGAAATGAGGCTTCTAGAACCAATAGAGACCGGAAAGAAAGCAAGATCGATTCACGCTTCTCACAAAAACACCCAAAGAAATTTTTGCCTTAGAAAAGGGAAATTCAAGACTCCTCCACCAATGACAACCCCGGTTGAGAAACGGAATCACGCTAAGTTTTGTGAGTTTTATGGCGAAGTATGGCATACCACGGATGAATGTATGCACCTAAAGAAGCAAATAGAAGAGATGCTCAAGGCAGGAAAGCTATCGCACCTAATCAAAGAGATCAAATAGAACATTAGAAAGGAACAGCCCAGAGCGGCGAAGAAAGGGGAAACTTCTGGGAAAGACAAAGCACTAACCATCCTAATGGTTCAACCATGGGAAAGAGTAAAAACAGGCAGAGATCACGCTAAGCACTTTTATAACTAACCATAAATATTTTTCCCACCCCTGGGTGAAGATGAAGGAACAAAAGGTCCGATAATCATTGAGGCGGAAATAGGAGGCCACTTCATACACCGCAGATCAGCCTCAGAAATAATTTCATTGTATGGGGATGGCGGATCAGCCTCAGAAATACTATATGAACACTGCTTTAGCTGACTCCGTCCAGAAATCAAGAACCAGTTGGTGCTGGCTACCACCTATTTGATTGGGTTTAGCGGTGAAATAATATGGCCAATAGGGAAAATACAACTACTTGTAACAATTAGAGACAAGGAACACTCCGCTTCAACTTTTATGAATTTTGTAGTCGTAAGGTCACCATCCCCATACAATGAAATTATTAGAAGGCCAAGAGTCAGGAAGTTGCAAGCGGTTCCGTCAACAGTTCACAAAATGCTGAAGATCCCGGTAGAAGGAGGAGTAATCACCTTAAAAAGAAGCGGGTTGGTTCCGCTGGAATGCGCGGTGGTCTCCGAACCTGAAAGGATCCTCCCAGCTGACAAACTAATGGTGGAAGAAAGGATCAAAGTGGCAATCAACCCAGATTACCTGGAGCAAACAGTAATGATTGGTTCCACTCTTACAGAAGAAGGTCGCAACAAGTTATGCGGCCTGCTCCAACGAAACTTAGATATTTTCACCTGAAAGCCTGCGAACATGACTGGTATCCCAAGGCATATTGTAGAGCATCACTTGAACATGTGGAAGGGATGTTCTCCGGTCAGACAAAAGAAAAGGGGACAAGCGGCCGATAGAAACCATGCAATACAAGAGGAAGTAGGAAAACTAGTAGAAGCAGGAATCACGAGGGAAGTGCACTACCATGACTGGTTGTCAAACCCAGTGATGATAAAGAAGCATGATGACAGTTGGAGGATGTGTGTAGACTTTAAAGACCTAAACAAAGCATGTCCTAAAGATAGTTATCCGCTACCAGAAATAGACTGGAAATTTGAATCCCTGTGTGGATTCCCTTTCAAATGCTTCTTGGACGCATACAAAGGCTATCACCAAATACAAATGGCAAAAGAAGATGAGGAAAAAATAGCTTTCATTACGAGCCAAGGAATATTTTAATACACAAAGATACCTTTTGGCCTGCAGAATGCTGGAGCCACCTACCAGCATTTGGTGGACAAAGCATTTCATAAACAGATCGGCAGAAACCTCAAACTATATGTAGATGACCTTGTTATCAAGAGCCGCACGGAGGATGAGATAGTCTGAGATATGGAATAAACTTTCCAAACTCTAAGAGAAATTAACATGAAGCTGAATCCTAAAAAGTGTACCTTTGGGATAGAAGAAGGAATGTTTTTAGGGTACAAAGTTAGCACTAGAGGGTTGACAGTATGTCCGGACAAGGTAGATGCTGTTTTAAGTCTTCCATCCCCAAAGTGCTTAAAGGAATGTGCAATTAAATAATGGAAAACTCGCAAGCCAGTACCGGTTCTTAGCCAAATCAACGGAGAAATCATTACCATTTTTTAAAACTTTGAAAAATGCACGAAGAAGTGTGATTTCTATTGGACTGCGGAAGCTGAGGAAGCGTTCAAACAAATAAAGCAGTTCATTATCGAACTTTCCATGTTAGTCGCAGCAATAAAAAAGGAAGAGCTCATCGTATATCTGGCAGCAGCAAAAGAGACGATAAGCGCGATCCTGATGATAGAGAGAGAAGCTAAGCAAATGCCCATCTATTTCGGATACGCTATGCATTAAGGGTCCGGAAATAAAATTACAAATCAATGGAAAGTTAGTGTTGGCTTGGTGTTTTGCCAGTAAGCGTCTAATGAGATATTTACAAGCACATTCCTATCAGTGTAGTAATCAAGGACCTGCACGATACTAACATGTGTTGTCAAGACAGAAGTCGCAGGGTGGCTATAGAAATGGATGGCATCCGAATTGGGTGAAATTACGCAATACATTACAGACCCTAAAGTATCAGTTATTGGGGCATATATTAGCATAAATTAATAGTCGACGACCAGAATAGGACTCCTCCAGATTACTCTGATTGGAAGAGGCAGAAGAAACACTCGAAACATGGAGTTTGTTATACGAACAGATCCTCTGCACAAGATAGTTCCAGGGCAGGACTGATACTCACCAATCCAGAAGGGATGGAATTCACCTACGCTCTAAGATTCAGGTTCGATACCACAAACATTCGAAGCCGAATATTGAAGCTTTAATTGTCGGGTAAAGATAGCAGAACAAATAGGCATAAAAACCTCCAGGCAAAAATGTTGATTCATGGTTGGATGCCAACAAGTAAACAGAACATATGTCGAGAAAGAAACCAACATGATTCGATATCTGGAGAAAGTAAAAACACTCACCAATAGCTTCAAAGCGTTCTCAATCAAACAGTTTCCTAGAAGTGAAAACAAAAAGGCAGATGCGTTAAGCAAGATAGCATCAATAAGATTTGCACACTTAAGTAAACAAGTGCTGGTGGAGGAACTAAAGGAAAAATCTATAAATGCAACAGAAGTATTGGCAGTAGTAGAAAAAGAAGGGGATACATAGATGACTCCTATTTTCAAGTACCTCACGGACGGAACACTGCCAGCAGAAGCAAAAAAAGCGAGAGCAGTGAGACGCAAGTCGTGGCGGTTCTCCATAATAAATGGGACACTCTATAAAAAAATATTTCCTTGGACCATGGCTACGGTGCGTAGGACCACTTCAAGCCAACTATGTTCTAAGAGAGATACATGAGGGATCTTGCAGCATGCACGCAAGTACATGATCCGTCGTGGCACTTGCGGATTGGTTATTATTGGCCAACCATGCACGAGGACGCAAGGATGCTAGTAAGAGCATGCCAATACTGCCAAGTTCACAAACCTGTCCCAAGGAATCCGCAGCAAAAGCTAAGCCCAATTACATCTACATGGCCGTTCTACAAGTGGGGAATTGAAATTGTTGGACCTTTTCCGGAAGGGCCTGGGAAAGTTAAATTCTTGATAGTAGCCATTAACTACTTCACGAAGTAGATTGAATCAAAACCGGTTGCAACCATTACTGGCAACCAGATCAAAAAATTAGTATGGGACAACATTGTTTGCAGATTCGGACTTCCAGGAGAAATCATCTCGGATAATGGAAAGCAGTTCCAAGACAATCCGTTCAAGGATTGGTGTGAGAAACTATGCATCCGCCAACACTTTGCTTCTGTTAAACATCCGCAAACTAATGGCCTGGTAGAAAGAGCAAACCGTAGTCTTGGAGAAGGGATAAAAGCAAGATTGGACGAAAGGAGCAAAAACTGGATGGAAGAACTTCCTCATGTTCTATGGGCACACCACACTATGATAAAGTCCAGCAACGGAGACACTCCATTCTCATTAACATACGAAACGGAAGCCCATCCCAGCGGAAATTGGCATGCCCACACTAAGGACAGCGAAAGTAGACCCAGCACAAAACAATGAAGCTCTGGAAATTAACCTCGACCTGTTGGAAGAATGGAGAGAGCAAGCAGCCATACATGAAGCGAAGAGCAAAGCAAAAATGGAAAAATATTACAACTCCAAAGTCCAAAGCACGATTTTTAAGCTAGGAGATCTCGTGTACCGCAACAACGAGGCAAGCCGTGCGAAAGATATAGGGAAATTAGGCCCAAGTGTGGAGGGACCGCTATGAGGTAACCCACCCTCTCCTTACCATCCCCCCCCTTACGTAGCACTTAGATGGGGGCATACAAGTTAAGAGGACCGTGATGGAACCAGCTTCTGCGGACTTGGAAAAATCTGCAACATCAAGAAGTGTGATGTTCAAAGATGTATGCAAATCACCCGATGCGAAAACTCTGCGGTGGGGTAATGCATTCCAATCTATCTTATTCATGGTTTTGCATTATAAGATTTCATGCATGCATGTAAACCTTACCACCTTTCTATACTTATGCACATACATATACACTAACAACTAATACTTCAAAATTTCAAAAATGTTTTCTCTTGTACCTACTCTTTCTGCCCAAGACACAAGAAGAAAGGCCAACATGCTCTTTTGTTCTTAAAAACCTATACTTACCTTAACCTTGTATAAACTAAACCATATGTAAACAAGTGAACTTCACACTTCACCAAGTTTTGTTACCTTTTTCTTTTGAGCGCATATACACGACAAGAAACTCCACCCAAGACACACCATGTCATTTTCTGGGTCACTAGGAACTATTAGGAGAGAAATCAGATTCAAACTTTACCACATTTACTTCTATACATACTTCACTACCTAACTAGTTTCTTATCATTTCAAAAACAACACAACATAAGAACTACTCTTTTTCTCTCCTTGATGTTCAACAACAAGAGTAGCAGCAACATACATTTTGTAAAACAGTAGAGGGGGGTGAATACGGTTTTCTTGACTTCTTCAAAGTTTTAAAACTTCAAGTCTTGAAAGAGTCGAGTGGTGTACTAATCTACTTTGCAATGAGAACAATAAGTAAATAGAGAGAATAAAAGAGAAGAAGAGACTCCATGATATATACTGGTTCGAAAAGGGGGTTTAGTCCTTCCGTACGTCTAGTTGCGAATCCATGACACCGATACTATTCCTAGTATAATCCTTATGGTGGACTATAAATAGTATTACAATTTAACTCCACCGACTTTCAATAAATCTCGACACTCACACAGAAGAGTTAGTACCTACGGTATTCCGCCCTTGAAATCCACCCCTAAGAACCCATGATTCGACTTAACCTATAACTCTAGAAAGCCTTCCTTTTGGAAGCTTATCAAAACCCCAACTAGATCCCTAATAATCTAGGCTTGATCCCACGGATACAAGACTTCCCTTACAACTCGATTAAATGAAAAGATAGATGGTGAACCAAGTCCTAACCTAACCTAGAGACTCGATTCTAATAGAAAGGGTATGAGAAAGAAGACGCTCAATAAAACACACAAGTGTGGATTAAGTACTTATGTAGCTCTCTTGCGGAGATGTGTTCTTCAACGGATGATAGACGCAAAGATTAAGAACACTTGATGTTTTGAATTAAAGGATTAGAGGAGAGAAAAGAAAGGAAAGAATGTTTACAAGAGGTGAGAAATACAAAGGCCAAGAGGGGGTATTTATAGGCCAAGAACCTAAAAATGGGAAATACACTTCGTATGTGGCGTGCTAGCCATGCACTGACGCGTGCCTAGCACGCAGACACTCGAAGCCATTTTTGGGTTCTTGGCTTTTTAATTACCCGCTCTGGTTAAACCCCTAATTATACTTCACGCCATAACCTTTCAATCATTCTTACACTCAAGGTCAACCAACTTAAATAGCCATTTGATAAAAGCGTTTTGTGAAGTATTAAAAGCGTTTTGCTTGTCCGATAAAGTAAAGAGAGAAAAGAATTATCAGAAGGGGTAGTTTGGGTATTCCTTAAAGTTTAACTAGCTTAGTTGAGATCCAACTAAAGATTTGAAATAGCTAGTTAGGGTACAAGAGAATATTCTTGGAATATTCTTTGCTTGGAGAGAAAGGGGGAAAGATTTGAAATTTAAATTTTAAATTCAATTAGCCATATGTTGGATAAGGATGAATGGGTTGGCAATGAGCTGTCATGATGTGGCATGATGTGATAGAAGGGATCCTCTTGATCTTAGTTTGAAATGGAGGGCGAGGATGTAAAAAGGACACTTGATTAAGTGGCAAGATCAAGGGTAGAAAGAAGGGTATGTTTATTGTATGAGTAGGAAGTGTATGTTTGTGAGAAGTTGTGTTTGTTTGAGATGAAAGAACAATCTAATGGTTGAGAAGAGAATGAGGGAGTTTGGATTGATGAGGTGGCTTGATCAAGAGTAAAGAAGAAAGTGTGTTTGTTATGTTAGTTTGAAAAGCAATCCAAAGGTTGAGAGAAGAGTGTGTGAACTTAGATTGGTGACATGGATTGATCAAGAGTTTAGATGAAGAAGTGTGTGTATGTGTGTGTAATTTGTTGGGAATTAAGGGCCTCTACAAAGTTAATACTACTGAATCAACTTAGTACTACTCAGATTATAACTACCAATATTAACCAGTTAGTACTGCCAATACTAAACTTAATACTGCCAGAGGACTTTATACTGCCGCATGAAGATTACAACTATTGAAGAGATAAAATCATGGTTTATGATATGTATGGACTGATTCAGTATATATCATATATAGTTAGAAGACATGTTGATATCTTATAGAAGTTTAGAAGATTTGTAGTTATCTTGTAAAGGACTCCTTGGTGTATAAAAGGAGATCCTAGGTTATGGTTTAAGAACACACATCAATCAGTCTTTCTTTGTATTCATAGCTTCAAGGTTGTAAACTCTAGTACTAGACAGCGTACTCGTATTATTCATTATAATAATATTGAAGCTTTTTGGTTATATTCATTGTTTATTCATTCTACTGCATTACACTTTACTATTACATTGATATTCTTCTAAGTACTAAAGAGTAGATTCCGCATACTCTTAGTATCAACAAAGTTTCTAACATAGTTTTCTTGAATCTATTCAATACAACTAACCCTTTAACAAGGTTTGCAAGATCTAGTTGGGATCAACAAGTGGTATCAGAGCCTTGTGTTCTGAAACTTTGATCTAAAAGTCATGGAATTTGAATCTGCACAGAGTAATACTACTGCTACCCATACTCAAACTAGGTGAGTATGAGATGTGGGTGATAAGAATCAAGTAATACTTCCAGGTACAAGACTATGCTCTATGGGAGGTCATATATAATGGTAACTCATGGGTATCTGTACCACAAATAGCATAAGAGAATGGTACTTCTGTTACAAAGATGTCAGTACCTGTAACTGCTGAAGAAAATACTAACAAGAAGAATGTTGTGAAGGCTAGAAGCTTGCTACTCATGGCTCTTCCCAATGAACATCAACTTACTTTTAGTCAATACAGTGATGCTAAAACAATGTTTGCTGCTATCGAAACATGATTTTGAGGTAATGAAGCCACTAAGAAAACACAGAAGACACTGTTGAAGTAACAATATGAAAATTTTAGTGCATCAAGCACAGAGTCTATTGACTCTATCTTTAACAGGCTCCAGAAGATTGTTAGTAGGCTTGCAATTTTGGGTGTGGTCATCACTCAAGAAGAATTAAATTTAAAATTTCTAAGAAGCTTGCCTCGTGAGTGGAATACTCATGTTGTAGTCTGGATGAATAAGGCTGATATTGAACCAATGAGCATTGATGATTTGTATAACAACTTTAAAATTGTTGAACAAGATGTAAAGAAATCTGTTGGCACAAGTATTGGTGCTCAAAACTTAGCCTTTATGACTGCTCCAAGCACTAGCAGTACTAATGATGCTAATACTGTTAATCCTGCATATGAAGTTAGTACTGTTAGCCCTAATATTAACACTGCTTGTCCTCAAGTTAGTACTGCTAACTTCAGTGATAATATTGTGTATGCCTACATGGTTGAGAATCCCAGTGGTTCTAATATCCTATAGTAAGACTTAGAGCAAATTCATAAAGATGATCTGGAAGCAATGGATTTGAAGTGGCAGCTATCTCTGCTAAGTATGAGGGCAAAAAGGTACTTTTAGATAACATGCAAGAAAATTTTCATTAATGCTAATGATACTGCTGGGTATGATAAATCTAAGGTAGAGTGTTTCAACTGTCACAAGATGGGACACTTTGCCAGGGAATATAGAGCACCAAAGAACAAAGAAGGTCAGTTCAGATATCAAGACAACACTAGGAAGCAAGGAAACAATGAAGACATATCTTCAAAGGCAATGTTGGCTATAGATGGTGTAGGTTTTGACTGGAGTGATATGGCAGAAGAACAGGTTCAGACAAACATGGCTCTAATGGCGTTTTCAGACTCTGAGGTATACAATGATAAAACTTGCTCTAAAACTTGTCTGAAAAACTATGAAACTCTTAAGAAACAGTGTGATGATTTAATTGTTAAGCTTAATCAAACTGAATTTACAGCAGCTACTTATAAAAGAGGTTTAGCAACTGTAGAAGAACAACTTATCACATATAGAAAGAATGAGGTTCTTTTTAGTGAAGAAGTTGCAGTTCTTAAAAGGGAAGTAGCTTGCAAAGACTATGAAATAAATGTGCTTAAAAGTGAGTTTGAAAAAGTTAAGCAAGAAAAAGAGGGCATTGAATTTAAAATTAAGAAATTTGATAATGCCTCAAAGACTAAACAAGTTGTTAGAGAGTCAGATAACTGACAAAAGTAAAAAGGGTTTGGTGTATAATGTTGTTCCTCCACCCCATCCTTTAATCTATAATCGACCTAAAAAACTTGATTTGTCTTATTCTGGTCTTGATGAATTCAAAGACCCTGAATTCAAAAGTTATGGTTCTGAGGATAGTAAGCAAGAGTCTAACATTGTTTGTGATAAAAAATTAGATGATTCTAAGGAAAATTCTGATGACTCTTTGGTAAAAGAACAAGTATCAGAAGACACAAGTAGCTTTGTTGAGTCTTCACTTAATGTTGAAAAAGAAACTGTTTTTCTTGATAAAAAGATAGAGTTTGTCAAACCTAACAATCATGAAAAACCAGTTAAAAAGTCAGTTAGGTATGCTGAGATGTATAGATCACAAAGTCCTAGGAGGAATCAAAGAAACTAGAATGGACAGAAGTCCAATCAACTAGGAAGTGATTTTGTGATGTATAACAAAGCTTGCTTCATTTGTGGGAGTTTTGATCATATGTAGGTTCATTGTAAATACCATCAAAGAGAAAGGATGGTACATGGGAATAATTATAACAGGGTGAACTACAACTATACTACCAATAGGACTCACCCTAATGCTCAAAGGAACATGGTTCTAAGAGCAGTTTTAATAAAAATTGGCCCAAAAACTTTTAATACTACCAGGACAGTTAATACTGCTCATCCCAAATCTACAGTTTTTAGTGCTAAACTAATGTCATGTTTTTAAAAATTAGCACAATCAACTATAAAAAGGCCCTATCAATCAAAAACAGTATTAACTAATAAAAAAATTTCCTAAAAAATTAATAGTGCCAAGGTACAAGCAGTTAATACTGCTAGGCCAAAAGCAGTTAATACTGCTAGGGCAAAAGTAGTTAAAACTGTTAGGGTAAATCAGGAAAATGCTATAAAGACCTCAGCATGTTGGGTTTAGAGGCCTACCAAACCTGATAGTGCATCAATCACCTTGAAGAAACATAATTACATTGATGCATGAGGCAGATCTAAGTCAGTGATGGCTTGGGTCCCCAAAGGAAACTAATTTCCTTATTTTTATGTGCATGGCAAGCCACAACAGGATGACACAGGATTTGTTGACAGTGGATGCTCAAGGCACATGACTAGGAAAATAGCTTATCTCTTAGATTTCAAGGAATTTGATGGAGGTTATGTTACATTTGGGGGAGGAGCACATGGTGGTAGAATTTCTAGTAAAGGAACACTTAAAAGTGATAGTCTTGATTTTGAAGATGTATACTTTGTCAATGAGTTAAAGTTTAATCTTTTTAGTGTCTTATAGATGTGTGACAAAAAGAACTATTTCCTTTTACTGACACTGAATGTCTTGTCTTATCTCCTAATTTTAAGTTGCCTGATGAAAGTCAGATACTTCTTAAAATTCCTAGAAAGGACAATATGTACAGTTTTGATATGAAGAACATTGTTCCTAAAGAGAGTTTAACTTGTCTTGTTGCAAAGGCTACATTAGATGAATCAATGCTCTGGCATAGGAGGCTTGGTCATATCAATTTTAAGAACATAAATAAGCTTGTTAAGGATAATCTTGTAAGAGGTTTGCCTACAAAACGTTTTGAAAATGACCAAACATGTGTTGCTTGTCTTAAAGGGAAGCAACACAGAGCTTCTTGTAAGTCCAAGGTTCTGAATCCAATTACTAAGCCTTTGTTTATGCTTCATATGGATTTGTTTGGTCCAACCTTTGTGAGTAGTTTAATGCATAAGAAGTATTGCTTAGTAGTCACTAATGATTATAGCAGGTTTACTTGGGTTTTCTTTTTAGCAACTAAGGATGAAACCAGTGAGATTCTTAAGAACTTTATTAAAGAAATAGAAAACCTAGTAGATAAGAAAGTGAAAATAATCAGGTGTGATAATGGAACAGAGTTTAAGAATAAAGTGATGGATGATTTTTGCAGAGAAAAAGGTATTAGGAGAGAATATAGTGTAGCTAGGACTCCTCAGCAGAATGGTGTAGCTGAGAGGAGGAATAGGATTCTAATTGAGGTTGCTAGAATAATGTTAGCTGACTCTAAGTTACCTACCACATTTTGGGCTGAAGCAGTAAGTACTGCTTGCTATGTACAGAATAGGGTCTTAGTAGTCAAGCCTCATAACAAGACACCTTATGAACTTTTTAGAGGTTTTAAACCAGCTCTAAGCTTTATGAGACCATTTGGATGTCATGTTACCATTCTTAATACTTTAGACAATTTAGGCAAGTTTGATGGCAAAAGTGATGAAGGTTTCTTTGTTGGATATTCTTTGAGTGGTAAAGCTTTTAGGGTATATGTAGGATATTGGATATCATAACACAAGGATTGGATTAGGGGTTGGCCGAATCTAGAGAGAGAAAGGAGAGGATTTCTAGTGAGAGAAAAACCTTTAGTGTGATATTGATAAAATGAACAACCAACCTCTTTCCATGGCTGGAAAGAGGCTTATATACAAAGAGTTTAGATGCCCCAATGGGCTATGGTTTGGGCTTACAAGTGGGTAAAAGACCCGACCCAAAACCATAAGTCATACGCTTACATTACAACTATGAGCTATGCTATTCTAGACAATACATGGGGTGACCGAGTCTTTTTCATAAACCTAACAATCTCCCTCTAAGGGAGGTCACCCCTGAAAACACAAAATGAATCCTAGCATCCTAAGTCTTGAACATTTGACTTCAGACTCGTAGTCTTTGATTCTTCATTCATTGATAACTTTGTACGTAGTGTAGTGGATTTGGCTTAGTTCCTTTGACTTGTGTGATCTTTGAGCATTCTTTGAGATCATCAGCCATAGTAAATCTTTTGAGCAACCTTTGTTGTGAAGTATTGCTTCCATGTGAAGTTGTGACCTTTGGACCGGCATGCTCACACGTTTCTGGATCATGATAGCAAACATCAGAGTTGCGAAAGCTGTGTAGGTCTTTCGGCTATCATGTTGTCTTTGATTAGGAATATGAAGTATGAACATGGGGTAGTGAATTGACATGTCTCTGGCTAGCAGCTGCTACCGTCAGGATTCCTGCACGTATACGTTAGTAATAAACAAACGAAAGTGCCTTTGTTCACTTTCGTTGAATAAGGTTGCAAGAACCACGGTTCCCCGTTAATCAGTATAAATACTGCCTGTGATCAGGTAGAATTCTGAAGAATCTCCTTGACAGGGTTTCGCAGCTGCGCTAGCCGTTCTCAAACCAGAGCGTCTCAAAGTAGACAAAGCATGGAATGAGTGAACCAGTGAATTAAAACCCACTGATTAATGAAAATTGATTAGAAAATCAGTCGCGTGTCATTCAGGAAACATTTTTGTGACACATCGAAAGTTTTAACCATATAGAATCAAATTTCATTAGAAACATATTTGATTTGAAAGATGTACACAGTCAATGTGCTCGAAAAACAGTTATTGAACACATTGAAAGGTTTTCCAAAAACTACTCGTCAGTTCATATACTGGAACAAGTTTGATTCATAAAGAATCGCACCATCGTTGCTTTCCATTTGTCACAAGTTTAATCCATAATGGATATCATATGTCACCTACCAAGAGTTTGTTTGATGTTGACTCTAGAAGGATTTCCAATTTCATTGTGAGTACTTTCGTATCACTCGGATGTTCTAGCAATACCACGAGGATAATGCGTATGACTCTTTAGAAATTACTTGTTATTCACAGTATGTGAATAACAAATGTAAGTTGAATTAGTGTCCTAGCGAGATATGTGGATGATCTCATGGCTCTAGACTCAATAGTGCATTTTTGGTTTTAAGTAGTCGGAAGCTGGAGCATACTGCCACCTTTTCAATATCGTCTAACTCGGAGTGAGAGAGACGATAGAAATGTATTGCTCTCTGATCGATGCCAAACTACACCTTAATATATATATAATATATAATAAAATATAAAATATATATAGTAAGAATAGTCTAAAAGCAGAATCAATAAAACCGA